>CAOLHI010005649.1:0-98506 GCA_948474755.1 Ctenosaura bakeri
AAATAAAATTCTTTAGGCAAATTTTTGCTTTGAGACGCATATTTTTATTCAAGTTGGCCAATTACTTAGTTTGTCAATGTATCTGTAATCCTCTCTGATCTTGCTCTATTTCTTAGGCTTGGGACAATTTCAGTGCACTAATAAAATGGTCTAACAGTGTTGCCTTTAAATCGGCAGGGAGCGATTATTATTCATGAAGTGTATGAAGAAGGAGCAGCTTCAAAAGATGGAAGGCTCTGGGCTGGTGACCAGATCTTGGAGGTATAACATGAAGCATAGCATACATTTTCTGTGTTGAAACCGTGCATTGTTGGGGGAGAGGGGGAGCTAATGGAGACATCCAGTGTCCTCTTGTATTAAAGTCATGAAAGGATCCAGCTTCTCATATCTGCCGTACATTTATATTCCAGGTGAATGGAATTGACCTAAGGAATGCAACACATGATGAAGCTATAAATGTTCTCAGACAGACACCTCAAAAAGTCCGCCTCACCGTTTATAGGGACGAAGCCCAGTATAAGGAGGAAGACATGTATGATGTACTTAGCATAGAGTTACAGAAGAAGCCAGGCAAGGGTCTTGGACTGAGTATTGTTGGGAAAAGGTAGGTTCATGAGAGCTTTCTGAAACTGTTATGTCTTTGAATAAGAGGATAATGCCAGATACAAGGTATGTGAGAGAAGGCAGATTCCTCACCCTTTCTTTTAGGTTTCAAACATAAAACAATAGAAAATTGGATCTTCATTTCAGATATGTAGTTTTATCCCAGCTTTGTTTCCTTCTGGATTATCTATTCAGCAAGTCAGACTTGCTGCCTTATCTTTGCAGCAGAAATAAGAGCCAGCTACAAAATAGAGCTACTTAGAAGATGAAAGGTCTAAGGAAATGTTGTTCTGTTTATAACATAGTGTGCTATAAATAGGTATCACAGCTTCCTCTTTGCACCAGATGGCAAATCTACTCGGGAAACAGCAAGGGCATTTTACATTTGCACCACTTGAGTGGAGAAAGCCTTAAGGAATATTTGAAGAATACACCTACTAAGCCCCTTAAGAGACATGGAGCCACTTTGATCTAAGGCATTGTTGTAGTTGAGAATTCCCTTCCTGTTGATACTCAGATAGGAAACAAAGATAGGATAGGTACTATTACTTCATAATGGCATATTGTTGTTTCTTTGTGGGGTTACTCAGTGTGTTGCTGTCTTTTCATTCTTGCTGGGCATTTGAAGTCAGCTTTGCTTCTAAAAGCATTGCAAGATGGTTTCTGAGAGCCTAGCTCTCAAACCAACAGGCTGCATTATTGGGAAATTATATTCCCTTCCTTCAGCATATCTCTTTGGCTTTGCAGAAGAGAGTGATATAGAAAATAAATATACAAATTTGCGACACTTCTCACTAACGTTTCCCTCTCCCAGATTACCCAATGAGGGATATACACACACATACATACACACATATATATGTATATATGTGTGTGTGTGTATAAACACAAACGTTTGTATGTATATGTACAAAAATACATGTTTTTTTAAAATCACTTTCAAAAACATTCTTAAAAATTGAAAAATAGTCTTTTCCCAACATGCTGCAGTGCAAGGGATGTAATTATCTGGCCCTTTGAATGGTATTATTTTCATTTGTTTTAAAAAGGATGGTGAGGTACAGCAAGATAATGTCAATATGCTTGCAAGAGACTATGGTCTTCCATCCTGCCTTCCACACCTGCCATTTGTTAAATGGAGACAAAATTCATCATATTCATCATTGCTAACATGAGATCAGGACAAAAGCAAGGGCCCTCTTGTGATGTTTTTATATATATATATATATATATATATATTAATGTTAGCATACTCGTCTCTTTGAAAACATAACTGCTTTGCACATGTAATTGACTCATACTAAATTTCAGCATGATGTCACTTTCTAGCATTTATGGACTGCAGAAAGAAATTCTTATTTGCTGCATGGAACAGAGCTTGGAAAGGTTACTTTTTGTGTGCCACAACTCTTTCCTGTCACAATCAGTGGCCATGCTGGCTCTGGGATTCTGGGAGACGTAGTCCAAAAAAGTAAATTTCTCAAGCTTTGGGTTGGAGTAATTGTGTCCATGACATTGTTTCTTCCATCTGCTCTTCCTGTCAGCATAACATGCACTCTTTCATAAGGTTTGCAAATGACAAACTTCTGTGTTAGATTGTTTGTGCATGGAAAAGAGGAAGAAAGAATGACTCTCATGTCACCTAGCAAAATAATAGTTACATATTAAAGCTCATTTTCATGTAGGTGTGGATTGTAATTAGCTTACTGATAGGCTGATACTACTCAATTTTAGATATGTTTAATTACAAAACCCTATAGAATATTATGGACAAACTAGCAAGCAACCTAAATAAGTATCAATATTATGTTTGCAGAAATGATACTGGAGTATTTGTATCAGACATTGTCAAAGGAGGTATAGCAGATCTGGATGGCAGATTGATGCAAGGAGATCAGATATTAATGGTGAATGGCGAAGATGTTCGAAATGCTAATCAGGAGGCAGTGGCTGCTTTGTTAAAGGTAAGGACAGAACAACAGATAAAACTGTACCACATTATTTTAGACCAAGGTCGAAACCTGTGCTTCTCCCCTGCAGCTGCTTTATTTAGTTTGATTTGGGTTAATTGTTCTGCTCCTATCATTCGAGAGCTCTGCTGTTGAAATTTCTTTTGATTCTAAGTGTACTACTTAGAATTAGAAAATTGTTAGATTTTCATATGTGACACCAAGACTAGCATTTACATCTCCCATGTTTGTAAATCAGTTTTTCTAAATCAGTGTTTGTAAATCAATTCAAAGTGTTGAACAGCTCCTTTTACAAGTTGCTCTTCCTGACATTCATTACTGCTTTCACCACATTCAGAACTTACTATGGTTTCATAGATGATATCTGTAATGTCATTCGTATCAGTTTAGCACTGAATGGCTCAGCCAGTGATTGGAAAAGTCTGTGTTCTAGATAAGATCTTCTTAACATTTCCACTGTGTAAAATTTTGGTTGTATTTTTGTGCTCATATTTTGTAACAGCTGACAAACATCATGGAAATGGCTGTGACTTTTTCCTGGTTGAGAACAAAGAAGAGAATACTTGATGTTGTGCATGTCCTGCTTTAGGCAGAATGAATACTGATTCGGTGTCAAAAAACTCCTAGATTTAACTGTGTATATTGAAACCAGTGAAGATACCTCTAGTAGGACATCCTTGCTGACTATTTGAGTAGGAGCTATTGTGTTGGACTCAGAATGGAGCTTGCTGTAGTAGTACCTGGTGCTGCTGGAATTTTGAATCGTGAGCCCTGTTACATTAGTTGGTGATCACTTAATGAAAACTGATTCAGTTTTGGCATATTCACCACTGCAGTGAATTGCCTTCTCCCATGTGTTACGTGTAGATGACAGTATTTCCTCTATAAAGCACTTGACTGGACTGGAAGTGCAATTTTGTTATGACTGTTATCTGAATAGTACTGTGCCACTGGCTATGAAATTCATCTGATTCTTCTGTGCTCTTTGTGAACGTGCTCCTTTAGAAATCTCTCTTCATGTCCCTGAGCCCAGTTGGCAGCTGTGGACAATGAGATGAAATCTGCTCTTTCACTCTTGGTTCTAGATCTGGTTCCTACAATCCCCAGCATACAATTGCCAAAACATAACAGGGTTTTCTGCTGATAGTTGTCTAAATTAGCCTTTGATCTTCTTTTAAGTGAGATGTGCCTTTAATGATCTTGGGTTAAGGAATCTGTGTCTTACAAATAATGCCTGCTCTCTAGTGCTCATTAGGTACAGTCAGACTAGAAGTTGGAAGAATAAAGGCAGGTCCATTCCATTCGGAGAGGAGAACATCTCAAAGCAGCCAGGTTTGTAACTGCTTGCATTGGCTTCATTTGGAACCATCACAAGCATTGTTAAATTATATAAGCAAATAAAAGGAAATTGATTTTGCAGTGCCAGTGATTTTTTTCTGTAGAGACATATCAGAGCTGAAATAAAACTGAAAGCCAAGTACTGTATTTGCTGGCATATAAGATGCACTGGCATATAAGACACACCCCGTTTTATATGTCATTTTCCAGGAAAAAAATTTTTTTTAGTACCAGTACATTTCTAATCTACTGTGTTGGTCTGGCAGAGTTTCCTTAACCTTTCCATCCTTTTTGCCTTGCTGGATTTCTCCTGCTTCTCCTGCTTCTCTGCGGAAGCAAAGCAGACACGAAGCAAAACAGACCCCAAGCAGGGGAGGTGGAGAATGGGCAGATCAGCAGAGAGGATTTCTGGTGAAGTTTTAACACTTGCCTTGCAACCAGAAGTATGAGAAGGGCAACCTCCTGCCTGGGATCTATTTTGCTTCATGCCTACCTTGCTTCAGCAGAAAAACAGGAGAAATCTTGCAAGGCAACAGGTATGGGAAGGGCAAGGGTTAAAACTTCACCAGAAACCCCCTCCACTCTGCCCATTCTCTACCTCCCCTGCCTGGGGTTTATTTTGCTTCATGTCTGCTTTGCTTCAGCAGAGAAGCAGAAGAAATCTTTGCAGAATTTCTCTCTGCTGAAGCAAAACAGATGATGGGAAGGGGAGGAGGAGATCTCTTGCAAATTCCCCCTCATCCCCATCTGTTTTGCCTCCACTGGCGTATAAGACGCACTCTATTTTCAAAGGTCATTTTCCAGGGAAAAAAGTGCATCTTGTACAACAGTAAAAACGGTACATAAAAAAAGCATTTTATGTACTCATTTCCATGCTGGATTTATCGTACCTTTTTTTAAAAAAAATAGCTTAGATTCTCAGAGGTGAGGTATAGTAGAGACCTGATCAAAAGACAAGATATAGCTGTAGGAATCTTAAATTGACATTTAGCTCTACAACTTTGCTGCCATAAACAACTTTTAGGGCACATTCCTATCCCCCCTCCTATTTTCTCTGTCCTCTCCTGTGGACAGTGTTTTGTGTGCAGGCATACTCTTCTTTTGACCATCTCTTTCCAGCATCAACATTACAGCCCTGCTGGAGAACTGCGTTGTATGAGGGCTGTATGTGCTTTATTGGTTGGTGCATGTAGAGGGACGCAGTTCATCGTCTTCCTCTTTCAGTGACCTTGCTATCCCTCTAGCCAGGGTAGCTGCTGACAATACTGATTTAGTGATAGCAAGAGTGTGGTATCTCATGGAACTAGGAGTTTTTCTTTATTTGTTCAGAAATAATTTACTTGTCCTGGTGTATAGTACTTTACATCAAGCCAGCCAGACTGTCAGAGGCTTATTTTCACTGCCCTTATATACAGCAAACCATAAGTATTGCAAATCTAGATTTTTGCTTTCACTCTTTAAGAGACCTTGAGTCCAATTGGCAGGCATAATCAAAGAAATGCACTGTTTATTAAAACATGTCAAAAATATGAGACAATATTGGTAGAAATTCGTGGTAGAAAGAAAACAGGATGTAAAGACCTGGGAGTAATTCTCACTGGTGTCTCACTCTTAAGGTCAGCGAAGGAAGTGGCAGCCTGTCATCTTTCGGTTTCCCAGGTTCTGGACTGAATCCCCCTGAAAGTTACGAGAACACTCTGAAGAAGAACTCCTGTAAGTTTTTAATTAGTGGGGATGTGAGCTCAGAGCATAGAGAGAGGTATTTTTATTTTTCTGAATACTCAGTTTCTGTCACTTACATGATTCTTTCTTTTTAACAGTGGCATCTGAAATACAAGGACTAAGAACAGTTGAAATCAAAAAGGCAAGTAGAATGCAGAAGTTTATATCACACTACCCCAGAAAACTGGATATTGAGTTAAAAACTGGACAATTCATGCTCTCTCAGCCTTGGAGAAGGCAAGAGCGTCTCAACAAGTCTCGCTAGGAAAACCCTATGATAGGACCACACTAAGTTAGAGTCAGCTTAAAGACACATCACAACAAAGTTTCATTACTAATGTTAGTAGGGGAAGTAAACATTTGCCCAAGTAATTGTTTAAAACTGGAATGAAAAGTGTTTTCAAAAAGCAAAATCTAAAACAAAGTTCATGTGTTGTATCTCAGATTCTAGCCATCAGCTATAAATACCTAATTGAACATAGTTTATGCAAAAATACACTAGAGGGAGCATAATTTTCTTTGTACAGCTATAGCACTGTAACATCCACTGCAAAAGTTTTGTTATTTCAGATGATAGTGTATTCTTAAATGAAACTGTTTTTTTAATTTACAAATTTACTACTTCCTTTTTGTAAGCTAGTTGGATGAGTTTCAAATGTGTAGCAAGTTAGACAAAATGTGGTGCAGGATTTTTTTAATAAACCAGGCAGGGTTAACGTGAGGGTTAGGTGGCTTGTTTGCTCAAGCATTTAAAGAGCTTTTTGGGCCACAACTTCAATAATTCCCCAACTAGTGGCCATTGTGGCTAGAGGATTCTGTGAGTTGTTGTTCAAAACTATATAATTTTCCAAGTTCAGAATGTCTTAGTGGAAATCTTAAAGGTGCAACTATTTTGAAGAGCTGTCCAGCAGTGGGATATGCTGCCTTGGAGTGTGATGGAGTCTCCTTCTTTGGAGGTTTTTAAGCAGAGGCTGAATGGCCATCTGTTGGGAATGCTTTTATGAGTGTTCCTGCATAGCGGGGGTTTGGACTGGATGGCCTCTGTGGTCTCTTCCAACTCTATGACTCTGTGATTAGGATGCCCATCCTGTAAATGGATTGCACTCTCTTTCTGTCACTAGACATGTGTTCCATAAGGGCTGATGTGATAGCTCACCACCACCATCATCTGTTTTTATTTTCAATAGCTATAAATGGAACAAAGTATCTCTCTCTTTGGCTCTTTCTTTCTCTTTTGTACATTGTTTTTTTCTGGAATAGGGTCACCTCTGACTTGTAAACTAGGTTCTTCCTAGTTCATTAATGTTTTTTCCAGCTTGTACTTGACTTGTAAACTAGGTTTACAAGTCAAGTACAAGCTGGAAGAACCATTAATGGGCAACAACATGAAGCCTGGGTGTCTGCAAAGCCTGCTTCTGCCCCCATCAGAGATTGCCAGAGGCACAACATTGCACTGTTTTGTTACTTTACTGAAAATCACTGTACTGGCATGTAGTCACCAGCTGTTATCTAAGATGACTCTCCCCAAAGTTTATCAGCTGTGATTTAAAATTTGTCCAACATGACTAAGCACAGAATGTAACAAGTATTCCCCCCCCCAATCTTTCTATTTTCTTCCACAGGGCCCTTCAGATTCTCTGGGAGTTAGTATTGCTGGCGGAGTAGGAAGCCCTCTTGGAGACGTTCCCATTTTTATAGCCATGATGCATCCCAATGGAGTTGCAGCACAAACTCAGAAACTGCGGGTAAGATGAAAGCAACATAAAATAATTTTAGCTTTAAGAACTTGCACAAGTGGTATTTCTTTTTTTATCTGCTTGTTAACCAGATAAGAAGATGTCATCTTAGAGCATCAGGGTAGTCTAGGCTTCATGTAACCTTGGAGGGAACACTGTGTAGCTTTTGCAGCACTAGGGCTTCCCTCTCAAATGTTTTTAAAAATTTGGCCAAAATGCCACAACTATTTGGAAGAAAAAGGCCTCTAATGTGTACAGTTTTATGCCTAAATATTGTTTCATGCGTCACTCAAGCCCAAATTAGCAAAAAATGACTGGTGGTAAAAGTATGACCCACACAGGATCAGGAGGTGCTAAAATGGTCCTCCTGCTCCGCATGTCCACCCTGTCTTAGCATGTAGGCAATTTTTTCTGTTTTGGTTTTTATTTTTTGATGTATTTAGTAGTTTGCAAAACTCCAGAAAGGTCTAGGGAAATGGAAATATTCTCATCAGTGCACTTATATTCATTTTACTTGATGCATTGCTGATAATTCAGTCCCAGGATCCTGAAACAAGAGCAGGCCTGGTGTAGTGGTTTGAGTGGTGGACTATGGAGACCAGGGTTTGAATCCCTGCTCAGCTATGGAAACCCCTAGGTGATCTAGAGCAAGTCACATGCTCTCAGCCTGAGAGAAGGACTAAGGCAAACACCCTCTGAACAGATCTTGCCAAGAAAACCCTGTGATAGGTTCGCCTTAGGGTTGTAGTAAGTTGGAAATGAGTCGGAGGCAAACAACAACAAATACTGAAACATCTTTGACATTTGGAATGGGATTGTTTGCAGTATAGAAAGTTTTAGCTTGATAAAACTTCCACTTGATAGCTCAGTGGCCTAAAACATGTTAGGGACTGTAGTGAGGATCAAAGTAAAGGGCTCTGGACTACATAGATCTGCTGCTCACATTGGTACAAACAGAATGGGGACACACAACCTGCTTTAGGCAAGGCTCCTATCTCGATTCTACCCATGCTATGTTATGTTGCTATGTTATCATTAGTTTGCCCAAGGATTGTTTTGATTGGCTGCTTTCAGGGGACTTCTTCCTAAAGGTTCCTTTGCGTAGATGGGCATATGATAGATTTATTCTTGTTGTCAAGGAGGGAGAGAGAGCCTGCATGTTGTTCTGTGTATGTGCAGACATCTGGCTCTGGACCAGTTCATGTGTTTCATTCATAATGTGTGACCTTCAAAGCTGGTACACACACCCCATTTAGAACCTTGGGTGTGGAAGCAGTTTCCTACCTGCTTGCTATTACTCCTACAGACAGCAAAGACTGGCAGGTGTTTACAATATTCGTGTGCCCCTCAACTATTTACCTGCTCCCACTGCAGTAAGAGTTTTGACTGTGGTCTCACGCCTTCAGGAGAAGCAGAGATCAATTATAGTGAATTGATTAATGTTGGACTGGGACTGGTGGAACAAGGTTCTTGTTCCCAGTGACATGCAGAGCATTACATCCAGGGATGACTTTGTCTTTCACAAGCCTCCACTTTGCTTTCCATTTTGGTGCAAAATGTGTAGATCTATGCTTTTAAAACATTTGTATGGTTGCTGATAAGGCAGGCTTATCTGCTCCCCCATCCCAAGTTCTTCTCTTGTTTGCTGTTCACACATGCCAAGTGAGGCAGTCTGGGGTTAGCTGCTGTTTACCTTGACTATTGTAGGCAGACACATACAGCTACAGTAAGAGTGGCTACAGTAGAAATACCATTCTTTCCCAGCTCAAGGTTTATTAATTACTTAATGCAGACATCCTGCTGCAACCTAACACCAAAAATCTGTTTCCCCAGCCCTCCTTCCCCACCATATCAATGCTAAAAACTTTCAAGCCAGACAAATGACAAGGAGGGAAAGGTAGTTTGGGCAAGTATAAAAAGACTTTGTGAAAAGAAGCTTCTTTGTCAGAGGCTTTTTAAACTGAGCCCTTCCTTGAAATGGAAAACTTGGTTATTAATGATGTGTAATTTCTCTTTTACCATGACTCTCTTTCTTATATTACAGGTTGGAGACAGAATTGTTAGCATTTGTGGAACGTCTACAGAAGGCATGACTCATTCCCAGGCTGTCAGTTTGCTGAAAAATGCTTTGGGTACAATTGAAATACAGGTAAAAAAAAATGTGAAAGCATGCTCTTATTGATCTTCAGACACCATATTCAAGCTTTAGTTTCAAGTTCTGGATGTGAAAAGAAATTACAGTCTATGAGGTGTAGAGGAGATTTGGCTTTTAGTGGCTATAATTTTGTGTATGTGTGTTTTGTTTGTCTTATGATTTATAGATGTTGGTGAATTGTTAGAATGTGTTGTTCCACTTTTTCTAGCAAAACAACCAGAGGTTTGTAATCAGTATGCACCTGAAGCTGGTTTTGGGCTGCAGTTTTGGGCAGTAATGTGCAGGAGTTGGGGGGCAGGGAAGTGTGAGTGCAGCTGGAACTGTTCAGGAGCTGATCAAATGGCTGAGCTAGGTAAGCTTCTTTTAAAAAGAAGGGCATTTGCTCAGTCCTGTCTGTAAAAACTTGTATGCCTATTATGTGGTCAGCTGCTGCATAAACACTTTCAAAATGCTTTTTAAAGCAAAATGCTTCTGTTCCAACTATGTTTCTGGCTTCCAAGGTAATTTCATTTTGTTGCATTTGTGGCCTGTAGTTCACAGACATTCAGGGCACCACTGCCATAAAGAGGTGTTCTGAAGAACATGGGGTCCAAAAAGAAACATGGGTCCTGTTGGCTTTACTCTACATGGAGACTGAGGCCATTTCCACACCACACTGTTATAGTGCATTATTCCACTTTCAACATCCTATGGAATTCTGGGGTTTGTAGTTTAGGGAAGGGTATTTAGAATTCTCAGCCAGAGAGCTCTTTGGCTTCAGTAAACTACAAACCCCAGAATTCCACAGAATGTTGAAAGTGGAATAATGCACTATAACAGTGTGGTGTGGAAATGGTCTGAGATACCCAGTTGCTCGTCCCAACTATAATAGACTCATTAAATCAATGGGATTTATATGACTGTTGACTTACACTTAAGCAATTGATTCAGTAAGTCTGTTCTAGTTGGGACTAGTGATCAGATTAAGGTCTAAGGCTTCATCTAGATAGTGAGCTTGCTTTGCAACAGGATTCCTCACATTCTGGTCAGATATACAGCCTGTTCCTGATTTCTGTCAGAGAGGCTAAGCACCGCCAGGCTGGCTGATCCTTGTAACAGTCACAGAATATTTCTCCACAAGTGTACCTAGAGCCATGTTTCATGAAGTTTTTAAAAAACTGGTTAAAAGGTGAGAGTGCATTGGAAAATAGTATTAAAAATTTGCAATCGAATTAGCATCACATACAAGCAAAAGAAAACATTCCACCTTAAATATAGGGGTGGATTAAAAAGGCAAACTGAAATGAATGTTCAATTCAGAGGCTTTCAGTGTTGGTTCCATTGTTAGATTCAGATTTGAGGAATGAAGGACTGGAGAAGCCAAGCATAGAAAGAGAAAGAGAGAGCAGAGAAAAAGAGCAAACACTTCCTTTTTATAGAGATACCTTATGTATCTTAAGAGAGCAGTAAGGGTTCCCTCTCAAAGTTCTTGGTTAACCACAAATGGAAGTATGTATTAATTTTTTTAAAAAAAATACAATAATTGGAAGCTTGAAGGGGGCGCTGTTTGGTCTGTAGAATTCCATTCTGCTTTATTCGATAATCTGTATACACATTTCTTTTATGAACCTGCAGGTTGTAGCTGGTGGAGATGTCAGCGTTATAACCAGCCAGCAGCAAGATCCGCCAACATCCAGTCTTTCATTTGCAGGACTGACATCAAGCAGTATATTTCAAGATGATTTAGGGTGAGCACTTTTTAAATCTTTGAATGTGATTTGTCTTAAATCTCCAACAGTACAGTACAACTCTGTGAAATTTATCAGAGTTTTCAGGACTTGAGTCTAGTTGTGACTGATGGCTTCCATATTAGTGGCGTGGTATATCTGCTCCAGGTTTTTGTCTAAAGGTTCATACAGGGTATCCAACCTATTGTGGGTATACTATTCAACATCTTATTTTCTATTTGGACTAAAACCTGGAGTGGATCCAGTGCTGCATTAACGTGGAAGTCACCATTCTTTAATCCTTGGGTCCCCACTAAACTAACAGATGTGTTTAGTTTGGGTGGAAGGATTGTATTTGAACTCATGGCTTGAAAACTATGTATAAGGAACATAGTCCCATTTCTGCAAATTATATTTGCAACCTCCCTTTACATTGCATGTTAGTCCACCAACATGTTTTCTGGAAACTGTCAACATTCAGATTGTGAAAGCATTGGACACGCTGAAATGGGGGTGGTGGCAGGAAGAATGTGTCTTCAAGTGACAGTGTCTTCTGCAAATGTGACAATAATGTGCCATTGAGAATGTACAGGAATCTGAAAGAAATATTAGTGAACATCTGTGGTTCTGGCTATGTAAGAATAAGAGATTTGCCTTGCTAGATAAGAACCTGAAGTAGTAAGATATGACTGCTGCTAGGCTTCAAACATCAGAGAGAACTCACACCATCACCATCTCTTTTATTACAGACCTCCACAGTATAAAACCATCACTCTGGATCGAGGACCAGATGGCTTGGGCTTCAGTATTGTTGGGGGATATGGAAGTCCTCATGGAGACCTACCCATTTATGTTAAGACAGTGTTTGCAAAGGTAAGAGCAAAATCAGAAGACTCATAATGTATTTCAGATACAGACATACCTTTCTCAGCCAACAGAGAAAGAGCCATCCGTGAATGGGTTAACTCCCATTGCTGGCCAGGCTAGATAAGATAATGTGTTATTTTGAAATGAACCTCTGTTGGTCCTCATCTCATCATGCTTGAGTTCTTCTTCTTGCCTTACTCAGGAATGTCCATCTCTTCTGCTTTCTCTGGCTTTATTTCATCAGTCTAAATATTCTTCTTCTTTATCCTTCCCACATCAGCTTTCCCCTTGCATTTCTCCCTTCTCTTTTTCTTACTTTCTTTTCCCTTCACCCCTGTTTCTTAGATGTGTCCTCAGGATGGGGAAGATTAAAGCCAAGCTCTCCTTTCCCAAGATACATTTGTTCAGTCCAGGGTGTGCATGCATTTTTAGCTCTCTCCCCGAGGACCCAGAAAGACATACACCCTGTGGCAGTGGCTGCTTCTTTCAGAGGCACCTGTGCTAACAAGGCTGTTGAATCTATTCATATTCATATGCACCTCTGACTTTGCAACTGCTGAGGCCCTGGAGACAGTTTCTGTCCAATGACCATTAGAAATAGAGGTTCTAGCCTATGAGGGAGCTACTGAGAATCAACATTCAGAGGGGAGCTATGGAATCTGACACAGGAACTGACCCTAACAAGGCTGCTTAACCTCCCAACTCCACAAATCCTTGCCCCACTGCAACGTCAGTATCTCCTGCAGTGCCTCCCAGGCCCAAGTTTGAAGCTTTTGTTACAGATACGAGACATTTTGAGCAAGGCAATACCATTCCTGCTGCAGCACTTATGCCCTTTCTTATGCTCATGCCCTTATTTGATCAAAATATATAGCTTCAACAGATTTTCTCTGTGGTGGCAAAGAGACTGAAAAGAATGAACCAGCCTCCTGCCGCTGATTGTGGTGTTTCTGAATAATCAGACATGATCCAGGCCCTTCTCCCTTGACGTAGAAAAATGGTTAGCAAACAGGATAAACAGCCCACACTGCTGGAGTAGTCTTTGGTAGCTGAAATTTCATCTGATGAAAACTTGGCTTCCTTATTTGGATCATACTCTCAGTGCTCCCATACTCAGCAGGACTCAAATATTGCTTCTTCTTTGTGGTCTCTGTGCCTCACACAATGGGTTTTGCGCCTGCGCAGAGACCTGTACAAAAATGTTCCAGAGCTGAGTGGCTTGGTGGGAAACCCCATCCTCTCCTGCATACTGCAGATATTCAAGTCCGCCAAATTATCTTCCCCTCAGTTTCTTTTCATCGTTCCTTCTATCAGCATGTTCTGGGGTTGGGTAGCTTTTCTTCTTTTGTCCTTTTGATTCCTGGTTTCTCTTTTTCTTCTTCATTGCTACTCCCCCCGCTCCTCAAAAAGGAAAGAAATTACCTTCTCCTTTTCCATTCCTTTCCCCCACTTATGGCCTCTACTTCTCTTCTATGGCTGTCAGATCTCTCTTTCTGACACTCACTGCAAATGTCTTCACAACTTATGGGAAGAGTAAAATGTCAAGCAGCGTAAGATCTACATTGAATTTATCTCTTTAGAAACATGGAGTTTCTTGACTGAAATCTTATTCCTGGAAGAAGTCTCTTCAGATGAAGGAACAGGCAGCTGCTGCTAAGGCCTTATTTAAGGCCTCTGCCGTGGTTTCTAAGATAGGAAAAGGCTCCAAATATGTGATCTTCTCCATCCCAACATTTCTACCAACTGTCTTGGTAGCAAAGCCATCCTCATTGGTATTGCAACTGCATTCTGAGATGGCCGTTAGAGATACCAATGCCCTGTGGTCCAGTGCCCAGGAAAACTTCTGGGGCTGCCCACAATCAGAGGGAGAAGCCAGCCAAAAAGTGGCACACTGCCAACAATCTCTCAATATAGAGGTAGAAGCAGCTGAAGTACTATGTGCCCCTCGACTTCTGCTTCTGCATCTGAGATGGCTGTCCATAACCGATGTACCAGTAGCAACTTCTTATTGGTACCTATGGTGCAAGGTAACAATATACGAGTCCATTAGCTGTATCCAGGTTTCCAGAATGATGTCAGTGGCTCTCGGTACCAGTGCCACCTATGTTGACGCTCTTGCAGTCAGGAGTTGTCCCCTTCCTATAGGGACTGATCCTACGTCTCTTGCCTTCAGTATCAGGTTATGGCATTTTTTCATCCCATCCCATCACAGAGTATTTCCACCATAGGTCTGTTTGCGATGCACACCAACAGCAAGTGTTGCCAGTACTACTACAGAGCCAGCAGAGATATTGGTTTACTGAGAGATCCATCCCAGTTCATCTGGAAAGACGGTCTATATTATCTCTTTTTCCTTTTCCATTTCTCAGTAAGTGGTTGCCAAGTTAGCAAAAGACAGGGCAATTGCCATTCTGATTGCCACATTCTCATCCAGACAACACCGGTTTGGACCTCTTCTCACCATGTCTTGCAGTCATTGGATTCTGTGTCCTTGACAACCAGGCCTTCTCTTATACTCCAACAGCCAAGTATTTCACCCAGATCTGTCTCTCATCCCAACTGACTGCACGGAGCATCACCCATTAGCCTCTCCCAGCCTGAATGCTATCTTGCAGGCTTTGTACAAACATTCTACTAAAAAGTCTTACATATTACATCTTCTAGATCTGAGATTCTCTGGCCTCAGTGTCTGTGGTTCTTCACATTCGGTTATTCCTTAAGGAGCAAGGCTTGGCCTTCTCAGTTTTAGTTTGCCTTTCTGTTTGTGGCATTCTAACCTGCTGCTGTATCATCACAGTCCTTGTTCTGTGATCCTGTTGTTAACAGGTCTCTTAGGGGCTTAAAACACCTCTATTCCCCTGTTTTACCTCCTGTTACTCTGTAGTCACTGTCATTGATGATAAGACACCCTTTGAGCTGATAGCCACAGTGGATGAACACTTATTGACCCTAAAGTCACTTTCCTAGTAGCTGTCACTTCTGTTTGTTGTTCTGGTGATTTGACTGCCCTTGGCTCAGATGAACCTTTTTCTGTTGTCTACCCTGACAAAATAGTGAGGTAGCCAGACGCTACCTTCCTGCCTAAGATGATCTTTCAGTCCCACACAAGACAAGATACTATGTTGCCTATCTTCTGTCCTAAGGCATCTGTTCCCTGGGAGTGCTCCTTACATCCCCTGAATGTTCAGCAAGCTCTTACCTTCTGTGTTCAAGTACTGCATCCTTTTGTCAGTCTCCCAACCTCTTCATCTGTTCTGATGGCCAGTGTAAGGGGCATAAAGTGACAGCACTTCTTCAAATGAGTTTTTGAGGTTGTTTACGTCTCCTACGAACTTGAGCATGGGCCAATACCTAAATCCCTTTGGGCGCATGCTGCATGTGCTCAGTTGGCTTCTGTGGTGTTTTGTTGCTGCACGGAGTACCAATTTGCTTTTGTTCTCTGTTACCCAGGACCTGACCCATTGGCTTTGAGGTAAGCTTTTTAATCACCCATTGGGTGAGGCACAGTGATGACAAAAAAGAACAGGTTGCTTACCTGCAACTGTAGTTCTTCGAGTAGTCGTCTGTGACCTCACACAATTCCACCCTACCTCCCCTCTTTCAGATCCCTTTTTTTTTAGTGGACTTCACCAAGCTATTCAGCTCTTGAACATTCTGGTACAGGTCTCTGTGCAGGTGCAAAATTCATTGTATGAGGGCACAGATGACCACTCAAACTACAGTTACAGGTAAGCAACCTCTTCTTCTCTCTATATGACACCCTTGACGGACTCATCTGATTTAGGAGAGGAGGAATGGTCAGATACTGGTGAACAAGAGGAACCAACAAGAAAAATACATTTTATTTTAGATGATCTTGTTCCTCTCTCATCTAAAACAGTCACTCCCTTTGGGATGTGCAGGGCTGAAACTGATTCTGCCTTTCAACACTAGCCCTTTGCCTGCTGATAATGCCTCATGGGGCAAGACTGTGTTTCCTAAACCCAAAATCTTTGCTCATCCCTCAGGATTTTAAAGAACTCATTAAATCAGGATGGGATGTTTCCTATGTAGCATAGGAAAAGTATAAATATAGCTTAAAAATTATATGCCTGAACCCTGAGGCCATGGAATTTTTTAAACCCCCTCTTATCAATGTTCTTGTTTTGGGTCTGTGTGAGTGGTATTGTGCACAAACAAGGAGAGTCCTTTCTAAAAGAACCAATGAAAAAAGGGCAAATGAAGCTCTTAAATGATCTCACAAGCTATCAGCCCTCTCTGTCTGGGACTCCTCTATAGCCTCTCTGATATCCAGAGCACTATGCTCTGAATTCAAGATACTTTCATCAACAAAGAATTAGATGCAAAATCCTTTCACAGGTGATTTCTAAAAATCTGTAAAACCTTAGCTTTTATACCAGATGCCACTGCTATAAAAGGAATGCTGAACATTTCTGCTTTATTTGGACGTTGAAAGGTGAAAAGTATGAGCCTACCTTTAGCAGAGAGCCTTCTGCATGGCCTGTTGTGCAAGAAGCGCCTACTGAAGGGAGCAGGTTGCAGGCTCAAGCTAATACCTAATTACTTTGTCTTTTGCAGGGTGCTGCTGCTGAAGATGGACGCCTGAAGAGAGGGGATCAGATCATTGCTGTCAGTGGGCAGAGCTTGGAAGGAGTCACCCATGAAGAAGCTGTATCTATTCTGAAAAGGACAAAAGGAACTGTCACATTGACTGTTCTGTCTTGAACCTTCTACCCAAAGAGGTCAGCATGTTCTGGGTAGCAAGAGAATGGACCTGTTTATGTAGCTCTCTTGTGATTGCAAGTTGGCAGGCTGTTCTGCATTATGGGTGAAAAAGATAACAAATGATCTTATTTTTATATGCAGTAGAAATATTTTCTTGCCATTGGATTACAGAGATAGGGTTTTATAGTGTAGGGATGTAAAAGGAGGTCTGGGGAGCAGCAGCAGTAGAATCACAATAGAGGGAGTTAAGAACAGAGTGAGAGGACAAAAAAAAAGATAAGGGATATTTTGATAATTTGGATACACATGATGTGTAATTGTTGAGTGAGTTCTGTTCTGGAGTTCCAAAAATGCACAGTCTTTGGGTTTTTTATAAATGTTAGATAACCAGTGCTGAATTAACAAGTTTTAAAAGCATGAATTGATCAGTCTGGATTAAATTTTACTGCTGTTGTTAATAACTGTATGCCCAACATACAGTATTCTTTTCTGTAATAATTTTGTTAGGGAACAATTTTTAAAAAAAAGAATTTTAGAGGACTGCTCAGCATTCTCAAGAACTGTAGTTCAAGATACTGGAATTCCTGGCTTTTGTCTTTGTTCACAAACAGCATCAGTGGATGGGAGAAATATGCAAGCAATGCCTCTCTGTTAAAGAGATCCCAGGGATATAGGTCATCTCCTCTTTCTTCTCTGTACATTTTCTGGCAGTGATAGCCAGATCATGCAAGGTCAAAGCTGCAAAACAGATTTTCCTATTTGCATTGTGTCTCATATTCCCTACAGGAGTGGATGTTAATTACAGCACAGATGCATGCACACATGGACAGTTACAGACACATAATTGTGATAGCATTTGGTGAAAATTTTGATCCTAAATCCTGATTTTAAAAGAAAATATAAAAATGCTAGTACATGATTGCAGAGGAGACTTTGGATATGTTCACAGAGATTCTAGAAGGTAAATATAGATGCATTTATTTTAAGTGATTTGATGTACCTAACTATATAGATTTGTGATATTTGGAAATCTGTATATACGAAAGGGTGTCTGAAATCCTTTAAACTGCCATTCCAAAGATAGAATTTTGACCTTCCTTTGAGCAAGACCTCTGCTCTGCAACTGAACCTTCCACCACTTGAACTATCGCAGAATCATACGTGTGCTCCAGTCACCTCATTCACTTCACCTTCTGAAGGTTGTCCCAAGAGCAGAGGTGGATGAGAACTTCATTTCAGTGTTTGGGGAGTAAGAAATTATCAACTTTTGAAAGTATCTTCATCAGGGAGATGGGAAAGAATTAAAACATTCATCTGTGGTAGAAGCTGAAACTGTTTGATTTCCGTTTTAAAGCGTTTAACTCTCTGGATTTGAATCTTTGGCTATTAAGGCTGAATTAAGGTTACCATCTCTTTTATATGACAGGAAGATACAGCCTGGTACTCTCCAAGCTGAGAGGTGCTATACTTACTCAATTTGGCCAACACAAATGGTGAAGAATTTTATTTCATTTTTTTCTGAAAAATTCATCAAGACTCATATAGTCCTTTCTATTTGGGTTTTAAAATTTTGAATACTAGAAAAGGCAAACTGATACATTTTTCTCTCTCCACTCAGTAATTTGGGTTAGTAGTATATGGTGTCAAGTCAGAATGTCTTAGGGAAGGGGTTGCATTAAATCACCCTTAAGTCCCTCCAAGTACAGTTTGGGAAAGTTACTTCTTGAGACTACAAGCCTCAGAATCCTCCAAGCAATGTAGCCCTATGATTCCACATTTGCACTGTCATAGTTTGTCTAAGAGGTTGTGAATGCAATTCAGGAGATATCTGTAAAATCAAGCAGTAGTTTTGGAATGCAATCCAGAGGATTATTATCCCTGTTGCCAGCAGCCAAGAAGAACTGAGAGAGCACGTCCAGAGCAAATTTTAGAGAGCTGTCTGTGCCTACTGTTTTTATTTGATGCATACCTGAAAATACAGCAAACAGTTGATTTGCTGTCTCTTATCACTGCAGTGATTACAGTAATTTATGTCTGTGAAGATATGTTCCTCATAATATGATACTTATTTGTGTGACTTAAATGACAAAAGTCCCCAGATGTCCCTCATTGTTTGAGGTTGGATGTTTGTTTGCTTTTATTCATGTCTACTACTAAATGGTTAGTATCAGCACATGAGGAGCATGCTAGTCTCTCTTCCGCCATGATAACCCCCACCTGTGGAGAGCAATAGTCCGAAGCTGATAGTATGATCTGTAATGGAGTTTCTCCACACAGTCAAGAACTCTGATCACATGGAGATTCTCGGAGTGAATGGAGGCTGTCCTGTTAATCACTCCAAATCAGAAGAATGATGGATGTAACAATAGAGGTAGATCTAGCAATAATGCCTTTCCACATTAGTTTGTTTCAAACCTTTTTATGATTGTCTTTATTGGACTTAGTTTTATGTGTACTTCAACAATACCAAACTCTGGGGTTCATTATCTTCAGAAGCATACAAGTGAGAAATATCCAAAGAGTAACACTGTGATGTTGAAGGAAAACAAGAAGCAAAAATACCTTACAGTTGACAACCAGGGCAGCTGCTATATGGTATTCAGAGGAGTGTTAAGGATGGAGCAAAAGCTTCTGCTAGCACAATTCTAAGTATATTCACTCAGACATAAGGCCCAAGTTGAATAGCCTTAGGTTGCAATACTATAAACACCTAAATAAGAGAAGGTCCTGTTAAACTCAGCAGGGCTTTATAGGACTGCATTGCCACCCTGTCTCCTAAGTGTGTTTACTCTTCCATCCTGCACATCATTTCCTCCTTCTTTGACTTTCCCACCTTGTCCCACAGCACAGTCTCTTCTACTGCTATCACACAGCCCTCCATATCTTCTCTTATTTTGCCTACCCCCTATTTTTGATCCTACATGAAAACTTTAAATTTCACAAGAGTGGCCCACACACCAGTGTGTGGGAGCCCATTTTATAAACCTTTTCTTCTCCCCTTCTTCAGAGAGTTAGCAGTGGCTTATTGCAGTTTTCCAAGGGAGACACACCACAGGAGAAAGTTTATTCAAAGGAACCACAGCTCCTTTTCCAATCCAACAGATGCATGCCAAGTTCTGAGGGCTTGCAGTTTGGATCATATGAAAGATTCTATTTGCTCTCTTCATGAAAATCAAGATGCATCCCATTTGGTTTTACTATATATGGTTTTTGGAGCAACCAACCTTCTTTAGATTGAAGGCAATGTCTGTTCAGATAGCACTGTCCTCGTGCTGAATTACCTTTGTTAGTAATTAGTAATTGACCATGAACTAGCATCCCTTTTACTAGGAAGAAAGGCTAGTTTCCAAGTATAACGTTGTATCAGTATAGAAGTTTGTTGAAGCTATGAAAGCACTAAACCAGCTCAAAAAAAGGTAAGCCTGTACAGGTGTTCCAGGAAATATTTTGTGCATCCCCAAATCCCCTTTTTATACTGGAAATTGTCACTATAGACCATTTACTTTTGCCCTGGAATTTCATAAAACCATATAATCTTTACAGTCAAATTAGGAAGGCTAACCAAATATGTGCTATTTTCTTAGAACATTGTCCTGGGAAAAATGTAGACTTCCTTCCATAGCAATATGTTGTGCTTGTTGCTGAAGTAGTGTCAACTTTTTTTTGATGCACTCTCCTCTTTTAGAAATGTCATGGAAAAGAAAGATCTTTCATCCCTAGAAGAGCAAAGTGTTTCCATCTGTTTCCTGCTGTTTTCTTGAGGTCCTGTTAATTGTCACAAACATTCAAGAAAGTATAAGAGGCTACTAATGATATTTACTTGTTGATGTTTAATGAAAGAGGAAATTTAAAGACAAACAAACCTGTTAGAAGAATATGAGAGGCACAGGTAGCTTTTCCTCAGAATAAGGGGAAATAAAGTTAGGAAGTTTCTTGAGATATTTTTAGAAATCTGGTAGTTAAAAAGAATGAAGTCCTTGGTATTGTTAATTAATTACAGATGTTACATGGACTAGACCCCATAAAACACAATAACTGGAAGCAATCAGTGTTGAGTTATTGTCTTGTACGCACTAACAACTTAGAATGTGTTATACCTACTTACAATATGTGCAACCACTTGAAATATTCTCTATATTTGTAACAGATGTAGTGTACAGATATTTTATTACTGCCATTGTGTCTAAATGCAAAATTAGTTTAATAAATGTGGAGCTATCTGTGGTAAACAAATTTCAGGTGTCTTGGTGATGTTGTGGAATTGTTGTTTCTGATCTTCAGATGGGCTGTGATGTCAACTCTACCTAGCTTGGTTAACCAAGAAGAAGTTCTATGCACAACACCCACAATTTTCCTGATTCTTTTGGAGGTCATCATGGCCACCAGAAATAGCTGCTGAAGACAAAATATATGTTAACTGCATACTTGGCACTTTCATTTTCTAGTTCTGAGCATCTGTACAAGATAAGGTATATCCAACTAGTGATGGATGATTTCAACATTATGAATTCAGTAAATATAAAATTTGCACAAGAGAATGGCAAATGAATAGATACATTCAGAGTTTTGACAAGTTACCTTTTTTTAGGCTACAGTTCCCAGAAAATCGTGCCAGCATGGTGTTATAGTCCTTTAAAAATGTAATTTTTATCCAAGCTCATAGAATCATAGAGTTGGAATTGGCCCCCAAGGGCCATTGAGTCCAACCCCCTGCTATGCACATCACAAGTAATCTGATGGAACATATCATCTCCATAATTACTGAATAAATTCCATATTCACAAGCCATGAGGGGCCAGTTGTCACGCTGTAAGCCTTCTGAAAACAAGCTTTGGTGCAAAGGTATACTGTGAGGGAGCCATGTTTGAATGCTGCTCAGTATATGCAGATAAGACTGGTTGAAATCTCTATTCCACTAATTGGAAGGAGAGAATCTCAGTATGACTGAGAATGATCCACATGATGAGTAGCTTCCAAACATTTTAGACCTCACATGAAAGTAGTGAAATTACCGACTGCTAGATATATACCCACTAACTTCTCGGGGGTTTATTTGTTTTCTTTTGTCCTTTTTGCAGTAGGAAACTTAGTCATAAGCAGATTAGCCACCTCTATCTGCATGATGAGAGTGCAGTATTGCACCTCAGGACTCCGTTCAGGAAGTTTGCTGCAATATGTGAAACTGAAAATCATGTTGGAGTAAATTAATAAGGTGATAGATACATCCATCAGAAGCACCAGTTTGGAGTAGGTAAAATACCACTGGTTGCCTTATGCTGGAACATCTGTCACATACCTGGGCACTTAAAAGTTGTAATGTTGCAACATTTCTTCCCAAAGTTTATTTTGCTAAAACCCAACTCCTCATAATTAGCCAATATGGAATATTAATTTGCTGAGCTCATATCATTTGGACGTAGTACAAATCAAATATTTTTATCTCAGAAGTTAGTCTGTGGCTTCAAATGTAAAACTAACTCCTGCACATGAGTGTTTTCCAATTCCAAATTTGCTGTGAATCTTTTCCTGGAAAACTTGACTTTTATTTGGGGGAGGAATAAAATCTCCATTCCACTTCAATTTATTTGGTAATGCTTCCTTCAGTAAGTGGCTTGGTGATTAAAGTTCCTACTACCTACTCAGACTTGTGCAATACAATTCTTGGATGTCATCCCATCACATGCCATTCATGTTGGCTAATATCCGTGATGAGTGCCATCAGAAACATATTACAGTTTACATGCTCCTTTCACTCCTGCTCAACAATGGTAATCAAAATAGCTCCTGGAATTTCACTGCCACCTGTCAGTAGGCAGCAGTGGGTCATTTCGTGAGTCCATTTTTCCCTGCAGACACCAGTAGCTATTAAGAGATTGCACAACACATATATATGAGTTCATCTGTGATTTTCTGGAACCTTAAAGATTGCCATTATGTGGTGTTTGCTCACCTCTGTATGAGCAGTAATTATTGTTTGAGAAACAAGCTACAGTAAGTGAAAGTTTAGAACACTATAATACAATAAAGCCAAAGGGGAGGAGATTCTTTCTCTCCAGTTGTTTTTCAGGGATCCTTGTGATTGGTTAACCCATATCCGAGTGTGTGAAAGTTTGCACATTGTTAGAGAGACTCCTTTTCACAGCTGGCTCAGATGTACAGGCATAAAGAGGAGTCTTCTTTCCTCAGACCACTAGTCCAGCATCCATACAGAGACCAATCAATTGCCCATGAAAAACCCACAAGCATTGTGTACACCTTCAGTTTGGACATTGCAGAGCTCGCTTAAATAGGTGCTTAGCATGTACATACAGCAATATAACAGTGCTGTCACTCTTACGGTCAGTGCTAACTAGAAATTTAACTTATTAATTAAAGCAAATGAGAGAGACTTTTCACATGGAGACTTGGATCAAAGTAAACAGTCTAGTTCTGCTGAACAGATTTAGGGTGGAGGATAGACATGCAATCATTTCTCGCATAGATATCAAACAAACGCATACAGCTGTACACCTCCCAACTGCTAGTGGACCTTTGCACTTTCAAGGAAATAATTCAAATTGCAGTGAGAAACATTTTGTTCTGTGTACACAGTTGCACCTCCAGTGTGATAGTTTCCTTGTTGAATTTAACCTTCTTCATTAGGTATTCATTCTGAATGATGTCAGGCCTGTGCCTTGCTAGCTCACATAGCCTTTGAACTGAACAAATACAGAGGAGTTGCATGTAAGCAAATGAACAGCTCTGTCAAGACACTTTGGGACATCTGTGTAAGGGAGTACAAATATATTTTAAGTGTTCTGAACCCCCTGCCACGATTGATAGAAATAACAGTGGTCAAGTACAAATGGTATTCAGAATTAGAAACAGACAGCCAAGGTAGCAGTCCTTACCATGACCTAATTTAATTGGCCTAAATTCAGTTGCTAGTCCCAGCTGGCATTTATCCATTGAATCAATTGCTGAATGATAGGTTAACATTTATGTAAATCTTATTTATTCAGTGGGTTTATTCTAGTGATTTTGCAATTGGATTTTGACCACCAAATTCTGTGGTGCTTACGTCTAAGCAAGCATGCTTAGGGTTGTACTTACAGTATAAATGTTCTATTCTAAACATTCATAGGTCATTTCTTACTGCCAAATTCCTGCTCCCTACCTTGGCTCAGCATTTGCAATCACACAAAAGGTTACAGGCCATTTATATCATTACTCACTATGAGTACTGGTATAAATGGCTTGTAATCTTTTGTGTGTGAATGTGACCCCACAGCCTCTTCATGGATCCAAAGTGTGTATCCGAAGGGCGAAAGGTGTACCACACATTGGCCTCAATAATGCCACAGAGTCTTTGAAATGCATTCAGCTTGAAAGCATGTAGAAACTCCCATTCACACTTTGGTGCTGAACACAGCAAGGTTTAATATGGAGGCAGGTGCATGGGGCCATTGGGAGCAGGAGGTTGCATGCTCATCCTTGGCCCTTTTTGCATGCCAGTCCTGTTGCGAAACAGCCTCAGGAGCACTGCGGGATTGCGAGGACCGTTTTACATGACATCCTCACAATCGCTCCCAAGGCCAGTAGGCGGTGATCACACGTTATATCATTTTCGGCTCGTTGCCGAAAATGATGTGTGATTGCACGTCTCTCCTGGGACCCTCACACACTTACCTTGCGTGTAGAGGCTCTGGACATGTGGCCATTGCGCTTCCTCCCCCAGTGCAGCCTGGGAAAGTACCTGGCTGTGCTGTGGAAGGAATGGGCAGAACACTCACACTTCTGGCCAGCACAGAACTGGTGCAGAGAGGAAGCAGAGGGGATGCAAGTGCCTCTCACAAGAGGCTTCTTGCGTGATCCCCCCGTGACAACACTGGAACACAGGCGTGAAAAGGGCCCTTGCCTCACTAGCATACGGAACAGGATACCTGAAAGAGCTGTAATAAATGAAGATACGTTTTTCTAAAAAAATTCATTAAAAAACAGCTACATGAAGATGTCAGAAGAAATACAAATTAAATTCCTGGGAACTGTAGTCCCAAAAAGTCCAGTCTAAAAACATTTCCCAGCTCTGATACAAGCATATAGCAAATTGTGTGACTGGGTGATCAGTTTCAATTGGTCTTTCAGCACACTACAAAACACACCAAGGCCTTTCACGCTATATATCACTGTGATTCCACTTTAATTGCCACAGTTGCATCCTATGGAATCTGGAGGTTTGTAGTTTGGTGAGACACTGAAGCTCTTTCATTGAGAATTTTAAATATCTTCCCTAAACTACAAATCCCAGGATCTCACAGGATGGAGCCACGGCTATTAAAATGGAAAGATGGTGCTACTGTGGCATGAACAGCACCCAAGGGCATAGTTTTCTTGTTTACTCCTTAAACCTGTGTTGTAGAGATATGTCTGCCTTCATCAACTTCCTTTTGTTTAGATACATTTCTAGGCAAGAAACAGGTCTTGGTCTTCTCACTGGTGACAGAGTCAGCAGGTACCAGTACCCCAGGGCCAGCCTTACCATTGGACAGAATGAGGTGGCCATCCCATGCAGTGAATTGGGAGGGTGGAAGCAAGGAATTACAGTGAGTTGTTGGTGAACGTCATCTGTGTGCCACATGGCCTGGCTTGTGCCTCATGAAATAGCCCTCAGATACAGTGAAGGACACTGTCTTGTGAAAGATTGAACTGCCAATTTGGTATTTAGTGTGCAGAACTGATGGTCTTGTTTTACTTCAGACAGCAAAATGTCTTGAGTTTGTCCTGGAATGCACTTATACCATAGTCAAACTAGAAAATTGACCCTCCAAGTGATCTTTCTGCGACAAGAGGGAAGGAGACCACATTTGCCTTCAATCAATCAGTTGAATGTATTTTTTTTTTGTATTAACACTAGAGAGCAGTAGAGAACCAAACTTTGTTTCTCTAATCCATTTCAGTGTATTAAAAAAAAAATTACGTAAATCATCTTTGTCTCAGGCCAAGCAACAGGGAGAGAGGAATTCAGCAGAAACATTTTGCTACCTCTTGGTTTACTGACACATAACTCTGATCATGATCTAACAACACATACTTAGCTAATCTAACAATACATTCTTAGATCATCAAAATATGCTGAGTTCAGAGTTTGTTTGAGTTTCAGGGGCTTATAAAGCTCAACTCAACAACCAGGCAAGCTTTTTGAGCCCCAAAGTTATTCTCTGTTTTTGGATTAAGAGCATTCCCTGCTTCTATCTTGCTCTAAAACACCCTTATTGCAAGTCCCACGATCCTCAAAACAGCCTTGAATATAAGCCTGGCAGCAGTGGGAACAACAGCAGCATGTGAAGAAAAGGAAACTATGGCTTCCTGGGATCTGTGGGCCAACAGCCTCTGGAAGAACTGAAGCTCATGTGTCACCAGAAACCCACTCACACTAAAGAATTATAGCACTATGATTCCATTTTAACTGTCATAGTTCCATCCTGTGGAATCCTGGCATTGGCAATTTAGTGGGGAGAATTTAGAATTATCAGGTGGATCTCCTCCAGTGCCTGAACAAGGGCAAGAAAGACCTATAGCACAAGGTGTTGACCTCACCCTAATAGCAACAGCTCTCTGTCTCGTTCCTCCCAGGAGGCCTAAGTGTGCAACTCTGGAAGACAAGAAGCCGTGAAATAAAAGTTCTGAATGCCAATTGTATAACCAAATGTCTTAAAGGGCAAGATGGGGATTTGTTTGAGGGATCTTACCACTTGAACTGATGGGAATAATAAATAAAGCAGTCTTTTGTTATCTCCAAGCTTCCTTGTGGCATGTCATGAACTCCTGCCAGTTGGACTGCTGGTAGAATAAAGCTAAAAGAGTGCCTTCTCCTCAAGTCACCAGTCATTTCAATATCACTAATCATTTTCAGTATAGTTAAACTTTAACTGACTTAGCTGATGCTCTAGGGGGACAACGTCAGGACAACAGCAGCACTAGTTGCTGAGGTTGAGTGGTTGACAGGTTTTAAACATTGTTTTTGCTTTATGAGAACCAGCAGTCTACAGAACATATCACAAAACCCTCTGGAGTTATTTGTCTGGGAGCTGATTGCCTTATTCCCCTCTTTAGGGTCTAAAATGTCTCAAAGCCAGATGTCTGGAAAATGGTTTCCCAGTGCAAGGCAATGAGGAAAAACTGGTGATCCAAATTCCTAAATGCCAATTTGGATTTGGAGTCTAGTTCAAAGTAGATTGGATCTAGCTCAATTGAGAATGAATTGGGCCCAGATCTGAATTGCTGAACTGGGCTCTGAATTAAATTGTGATCCTGGGCACAGCCCTATTGGAAGCCTGCAAGCTACAGGGAAGAAACTGGGATGCAGGGAAAAACCAAACAACCAAATGCTGAACAAACTCCAAAACTGATGTGTAATGAGTGGGAAATAGCCAGGAATGGGTTCTTCTTCATATCACAACCAGCTTCTCAGTCTCATAGTTCTACTGATGACTGGAACTAACATGTGGGCTTGTGTTAAGAGGGTATTTTAAGATATGTAGGTGTAAGCCCATCAAAGGGTATATAATTTGTAGTGTGCCTTCAAGTCACTTCTGACTTACGGCAACCCTAAGGAGAAACTATCATGAGTTTTTCTGGGGGCTAAGAGTGGTGATGTGCCCAAGGTCATCCAGAGGGTTTCCACAGCTAAGCAGGGAATCAAACCCTAGTCTCCAGAGTCTTCTACTTCAAAGCTCAAACCACCACACCACAAGACATAATACATTTAAACAACTAAGCATTTTTAAGGGGTGTGGAAGCCTGTCCCTCCTCCCTTTTTTTAAGATGACTCCTGGAGCAAGAGACGGTGTTATCCATAAAAAATAGCCAAAAGCAGAAGTCTAACAGTGTGTTTGTCAGTTTTACAAATATGCCTCAAGATAAATATCCTAATTTGATCATCCTCTCTAGTTACAAATTCCACCCACCCACTCCTTTTGCACTGTGGGAAGCGTACGCATTATGTGACTGAAGAATGAAGAACTAATCATCTATTTCTCCCCAGTTCAACTGAAGTTAATGATCTATCTCCCACCCCCTTCCCAGTTCCTTCCTCTGTAGCTTGGAGAGGGGGAACTTTCTCTGGCGATAAGAATCAATTAAAGCTGTGCTAAGTCAACATCCACTGATCATGCATGAATAACCAATAGTAGGCTATTCACAGCAGACTTGTGCATGCTGGAATCATAGTCCAAGTTCAAACAAGATCAAGGTAAAAGCTTTGCAAGAAATCACTTTCTGACTGCATTTATACACTTTGAGTCACTGAAGCCTTTAGTTTTTCTCTATCAGTTCTCAAATCTGGAGATCCTACATTCCTATCCCATCAGTATGTATATTTGACAATGAGAGACTTTTGGCTGGCACCATTGTTTAATAAAAGTCGTTTTCTATCAAGATTCACACCCAGGGAAAGCAAAAGTTGTTTTGCAGCGGGGAGGAGCTGCATTAAGCTGAGGCAAAGGTGTTTCTCTTGAATGAGGTTTCTTTGAAGGCATCATCAGAATATGGGAATTCTGCTAAAAAATATTGTAGTTGCCATAAAACAGATTTGAGGAACCTGTAGCTCGTCACTCTGAACTATTGTCTATGTTGGCTAGAGCTGATGGGAGCTGGAGTCCAGAAATATCAGAAGAATCACAAGGTTTCCCAGCCCTGCTATAAAACTTAATATTCATCATGTTCCAATAAGTAGTCAACAGAGTTTAGAAACATGGATTAGCTTTCTGGATTGTAGTTACAGATTCATAACCATAAGTTACATATCCATAACTGCTCTATATTCAGTAAGACTATATATTCTTACTGTAAGACTATATAAATGCCCTCCCAGTAGCTGCATTGGATGAAGGAGGTCTGTTCAACTACTGATTGGGGGGGGAAGAGGAGGATGTTTCCAATTGCAATTTCTTGTTGCAGCCTCACCTCCTGGTGGGAGGGGCTGGAAAGATCATCCTCCTTTTGCCCCTTTTGGCACCTGAACAGACCTCCTTTGCCCAGTTCAGCTGCTGGCTGTTCAAAGTGGCTTCGGCAGCAGTTGGGCCATTCCTTCGTTATGAACAACAAATCTCAGAATCCACCAACTAGCATCCTGAGGCAGTCTCAAGGCTGTAGTCCTAAAACATTTCTAAGCTCTGGAAGACAACATACATGCTTAGGTTAAACTGCTTGATCAAGGAACAATCTTTACAGTCAAATACTGTTATTCCATTCATCACCTGATCAACACGGAGGAGAGGACTGGGTCAGTTCCTCTGTTCATCCTTTTGTGCCTCCGAAACCTTGTTAAAACAAGGTCATTTCCGCACTGGACTGTTATAGCACTATGATTCCACTTGCAACATCCTATGGAATCCTGGGGTTTGCAGTTTTGGGAGGGGCCAGTGTTCCCAAGTGTTCCCTACCCAGAGGACTAAGCCTCAGCCTAAAGAATCCTTATGAGGGGAATTGTCATTCATTCTGGACCCCCGCCCCACCATGGAGGTGTCTGCGTACCCAAACTATGACTGCGGAGACCAAGGTCTGAATCCTCCCTTGGCCATGAAGCCCTCTGGGTGACCTCAGGCAAATCGCATTCTCTCAGCCCCAGAGGAAGGCAAAGGCAACAAATCTCGCCAAGAAAAGCCATATGACAGGTTCACCTTAGGGCTGCCACAAGTCTGTTTTCAAGGAGGAGAGAAAGGATGGTGAGAAAGAGCCTTTCCCTGTCAGTGGGACTTTGTTGCTGTGTGCCTTCAAGTCCCTTTGGACTTATGGCAAGCCTGAGATAAACTTATCACAGGGGATTTTGGGGAAGGGGGCAAGATTTGTTCAGAACAGGTTTGCCTCTGCCTTTCTCTAAGGCTGAGAGAACGTGCCTCGCTCCAGGTCAGCCAGTGTCTGAGGGGGGGTTTGAATCCTCGTTTCCAGAAGCCCTGAAGGAATGAATGGATGTGTAAAGCTTAATTTGAATATTTAAGTTTAAATATGTAAATATTTAACTCTAAATTTAAATATTTAAATCTTGAGTTAAGTCTTGGGAGACCCTGGCAACAATTTATATTTACAGAGGTCCCTGGTGAAGAAAAGGTTACGAACCACTGGGGTACACCAAAAATGGAGATGGTTCCTTTTCTGAAGGGGTCTTAGAAAAAGGCCAGATGTCACTGTGAGAGGCTGTGGCAACCTCCAGAAATAAAGTCTTTCCTGGCTTCAGAGTAAAAGACTCCCCACGACTGACCCAGTTTGCAAGTGAATAATGTACCAATGGAGAAGAAAGATGAAGGAAAGGAGAGAAAACCACCCTGCACAACTTCCAGAACTTTACAAATTTGCTTTCTATCCTTTTTCACTGGAAGTCAGATATCAGCAGCTCTTACACATTAATTAACAGGACAGAAGAAAGGCAGGATTTCATCATGAATGTTTGTTTTTTTTCCCCACAAGAGGAAAAAGAAGACATGGGGCAAGGTAGGCCACACCTGCTAGCATGGTCTTGCTTTAAATAATAGAGGGGCTTGTAAGCCACCTGCAACGCTAACTACAACTTTTTGTAATTGTGTTAAATTTGTGTTTACTTTTTTTACTAGATGCCATGCTCTAGAACTGAGAAATGTTTGACCATATGAATGTTCCTTGTTCATCTGTCTCCAGACATGGCCAGGCCTACATATATGTCATAGTGAGAAGAAATGTCTCTTAAGCTTCGGTGTAGGGCTGCTGCGATACCAGTTGACTTCTCGTGAAAAATGTTCTTTTAGGCGTTAGATATTACATTTTATGTATTAGAGATGAGGGAAGTGATGGTGGGGAGAGGTGAAAGAATGGACTGTTGGGAGTGAGAGGCGATTGGTGGGACAGCGGAAGAGATTTGAATAAGGCCAGTGATTGACAGCTGATACAGGTAAATAGAGAGTTCTGGTGAATCGAATCAATGTGTGAGATTAGGGCCATTTCCGCACTAGCCTGTTATAGCGCGATGATTCCACTTTCAACATCCTCTGGAATCCTGGGGTTTGCAGTTTTGGGAGGGGCCAGAAGAAGAAGAAGAAGAAGAAGAAGAAGAAGAAGAAGAAGAAGAGAAGAAGAAGAGATTATGTGTTAAAGATGAATTCAACCATAACTGCATTATATATCACGGACACAGACTTTTCAAGACGGTAGGAGTAGGGCTGAGTCAAATCCAAGGCTGGAGAACAGTAACCCACAGCTCAGGACAAATCAGATTGCTCCTCCTGCAGTTCCCACTGCTAACATGGGGCATTGATGGGGAATAATGACATAATGTTAAGAGGCAGTGTTTCAAATATATTCAATGTACATACTATTACTATGAATACCAGCTGACTGGACAGGCAAAGCTGCTTTCATGGAACGCAAAGGGAATATTTTGTAATCCCAGGAGATCAGAAACCACTTACAAATAAATCTAAGAGCAGAAGTAACTCTTTTTTTTTTTTTTTGCCCAATTCTCTCAAAAATTCCCTCATTACACTTATCAACAAATCATATGACAATTAAACAGGTAACCTACTGGAAGGTTTCATTTTGGCAAACCTATCAATACATATACTATCACAAGCGATTTAGTTAGCAAATTTAAATTTATTCTGAGAATATGATGAGCTGAGACGTGCTATGAAAACCAATTTTAAATTTACAAAGTGATGTCATAAAGTGATGTCAGAAAGACAATGGAACAAGTTTGTTTTCTGCTGCAGGACACAAACCAATTTTTTGCGGTACGACACAAACCAATTGATTTAAATTGCTACAGAGAGAGATTGGGAATCCATGTCAACAACAGGAAGAACTTCCTGATAACAACAGCTATTCAATAGCTGTGGATTCTTGCACGGCTAGATGGCCCTTCCACTCACTTCAAACTCTATGGCTATTTCCACACTACACTGTTATAGTGCTATTATTCCACTTTCAGCATCCTGTGGAACCCTGGGATTTGCAGTTTAGGGAGGGGCATTTAGATAATTCTCAGCAAGAGAGCTCTTTGGCCTCAGTAAACTACAAACCCAAGAATTCCACAGGATGTTGAAAGTGGAATACTAGCACTATAACAGTGTAGTATGGAAATGGCCAATAATTCTATGAAATGTGATAAACTTTTCTTCCCTCATGGTGGTAGCTTGTAGGCCATCTCTATCAGTTTCCCAGGGATGAAACTGAGGATTGTAAATTTATTTAGTTTTCTTGCCACATTGATCACCTCCTTATTTTGCTCCAAGGAGGCTAAAGCAATATTGCAGACTAATCCATCCCACCCCTGACTCAAGGCTGTTACTTGTCCTAATTTATAATCTTCAGCCAAAGAAATCATTCCAACTGCCCAGCGCACCTGCTGGGCTTCCTAGGAATAAGCTTTATTCTTTGGTCCTGTAAAATAATGTCCCTGAAGATGAGTGATTGGACAGATGCTAAAGAATATGTGAGAACAGGCTTTTGTCAGGAAGTCATCTGGCATGTTATAGCTGTAGCTTCAATGTACCCATGGAGGCTGTTGTGAGATCCCACAAGGGTCCACAAGTCTCCTTCTGGCAAAAAAATAAAAAAAGGAGGTGTCATTTTTAAATGCTGCCCCCAAACTGGACAATAATGTGCTCTAGGCTTCCAGGGAGGGGCTATTGGCCATTTCACTGTGTTTGGGAGCCTTTTGGGATCCACTTATTTTTTTAAAAGGCCCATATGGGCCCTTCTCCCTCAAAACAGTAAGCCCCCCAACTTTAAATTCCACATATTCTAGCTAGCAGCACTAAGGCGCCCAGGAGGAATAACGGACAAGGCTCCTGTACAGTTACGCAGAAAGAGGGAACACCAGGTGGGAACATTAGCAAGCAACACCGGATGGAAATTCTCTCTTCCATACAGCCATTGGAGGCATAAGAGCCCCATCCCTTATTTCACCTGGAAAACCTAATCAGCACCCCTCAGCCGTGTCCTCTCGGTCTGTACCATCCAAACAAACTCTAGAGGGGGGTTTGCTTTTGCCTCCCACTGAGGCTTAGAGAGTACAACTTTTCCAAGGTCAGCAGTGGGTTTCCACGGCCAAGCAAGGATTTCAGCCCTGGTGTCCAGAGACTTTTTGTCTTGTCTGGAGAGGCTCTCAGTCTTGTTCAGCCGAAGAGTAAAGCCAGGGACCTTCATGCTTTGAGGTGTCTTGGAGCTCATCTTTCATTCACCCCACACAACATGGTCAATAATGAGGGGCTGTGGGAGTTATAGTTCAAACTATCAGGAGGGCCAAGTGTTCCCTACCCAGAGGACTGTGCCTGACACACCCATGTAGGATGATGCAGTGATGTTACTAAGCCTCAGCCTAAAGAATCCTTGTCAGGGGAGTTGTTATTCATTCTGGACCCCCGCCCCACCATGGAGGTGTCCGCGTACCCAAACTATGACCGTGGAGACCAAGGCCTGAATCCTCCCTTGGCCATGAAGCCCTCTGGGTGACCTCAGGCAAATCACATTCTCTCAGCCCCAGAGGAAGGCAAAGGCAACAAATCTCGCCAAGAAAACCCATATGACAGGTTCACCTTAGGGCTGCCACAAGTCTGTTTTCAAAGAGGAGAGAAAGGATGGTGAGAAAGAGCCTTTCCCTGTCAGTGGGACTTTGTTGCTGTGTGCCTTCAAGTCCCTTTGGACTTATGGCAAGCCTGAGATAAACTTATCACAGGGGATTTTGGGGAAGGGGGCAAGATTTGTTCAGAACGGGTTTGCCTTTGCCTTTCTCTAAGGCTGAGAGAATGTGGCCATTTCCGCACTACAGTGTTAAACTGCTGCTATTCCACTTTCAATGCCCTGTGGAATTCTGGGGTTTGTAGTTTACTGAGACCAAAGAGCTCTTTGGCTGAGAATTTGAAGTGCCCTTCTCTAAACTACAAACCCCAGAATTCAATAGGAGGTTGATAGTGGAATAGCAGCACTTTAACACTGTAGTGCGGAAATGTCTTGTGACTCGCTCAAGGTCAGCCAGTGTCTGAGCGGGGATTTGAATCCTGGTCTCCAGAAGCCTTGAATGAATGGATGGATGTCTAATGCTTAATTTGAATATTTAAATTTAAATATGTAAAAATTTAACTCTAAATTTAAATGTTTAAATCTTGAGTTAAGTCTTGGGAGACCCTGGCAACAATTTATATTTACAGAGGTCCCTGGTGAAGAAAAGGTTATCAACCACTGGGATACCCCAAAAATAGAGATGGTTCCTTTTCTGAAGGGGTCTTAGAAAAAGGCCAGATGTCACTGTGAGAGGCTGTGGCAACCTCCAGAAATAAAGTCTTTCCTGGCTTGAGAGTAAAAGACTCCCCACGACTGACCCAGTTTGCAACTGAATAATGTACCAATGGAGAAGAAAGATGAAGGAAAGGAGAGAAAACCACCCTGCACAACTTCCAGAACTTTACAAATTTGCTTCCTGTCCTTTTTCACTGGAAGTCAGATATCAGCAGCTCTTACACATTAATTAACAGGACAGAAGAAAGGCAGGATTTCATCATGGATGGTTTTTTTTTTTCCCCACAAGAGGAAGATGAAGACATTGTTCAAGTTAGGCCACACCTAGTAGCACATGCTCTTGCTTTAAATAATATAGGGGCTTGTAAGCCACCTGCAACCCTAACTACAACTTTTTGTAATTGTCTTTACTTTGTGATTACTTTTTTCAGTAAACGCCATGCTCTAGAACTGAGAAATGTTTGACCATATGATTGTTCCTTGTTCATCTGTCTCCAAACATGGCCAGGCCTACATATATGTCATGGTGAGAATAAATGTCTCTTACGCTTCGCTGTAGGGCTGCTGCGATATCATTTGACTTCTCCTGAAAAATGTTCCTTTATGTGTTCGATATTACATTTTATGTATTAGAGATGAGGGAAGTGACGGTGGGGAGAGGTGAAAGAATGGACTGCTGGGAGTGAGGGGTGATTGGTGGGACAGCGGAAGAGATTTGAATAAGGCCAGTGATTGACAGCTGATACAGGTAAATAGAGAGTTCTGGTGAATGGAATCAATGTGTGAGATTAGGGTCATTTCCGCACTAGCCTGTTCTAGCGTGATGATTCCACTTTCAACATCCTCTGGAATCCTGGGGTTTGCAGTTTTGGGAGGGGCCAGAAGAAGAAGAAGAAGAAGAAGAAGAGATTATGTGTTAAAGATGAATTCACCATAACACCATAACATATATCACGGATACAGACTTTTCAAGACGGTAGGAGTAGGGCTGAGTCAAATCCAAGGTTGGAGAACAGTAACCCACAGCTCAGGACAAATCAGATTGCTCCTCCTGCAGTTCCCACTGCTAACATGGGGCATTGATGGGGAATAATGACATAATGTTAAAAGGCAGTGTTTCAAATATATTCAAGGTACATACTTTTGCTATGAATGCCAGCTGACTGGACAGGCAAAGCTGCTTTCATGGAACGCAAAGGGAAAAATTTGGCAATCCCAGGAGATCAGAAACCACTTACAAATAAAACTAAGAGCAGAAGTTACCCTTTTTTTTTTGCCCAGTTCTCTCAAAAGATCCCTTACTACACTTATAAACAAATCATCTGACAGTTAAACAGGTAACCTACTGGAAGGTTTCATTTTGGCAAACCTATCAACACATACACTATCACAAGCGATTTTGTTAGCAAATTTAAATTTCTTCTGAGAATATGATAAGCTGAGACGCACTATGAAAACCAATTTTAAATTTACAAAGTGATGTCAGAAAGTGATGTCAGAAAGACAATGGAACAAGTTTGTTTTCTGCTGCAGGACACAAACCAATTTTTTGCTGTAGGACACAAACCAATTGATTTAAATTGCTACAGAGAGAGATTGGGAATCCATGTCAACAACAGGAAGAACTTCCTGATAACAACAGCTATTCAATAGCTGTGAATTCTTGCATGGCTAGATGGCCCTTCCACTCACTTCAAACTCTATGGCTATTTCCACACTACACTGTCATAGTGCTATTATTCCACTTTCAGCATCCTGTAGAATCCTGGGGTTCCCAGTTTAGGGAGGGGCATTTACAATTCTCAGCCAGAGAGCTCTTTGGCCTCAGTCAAGTACAAACCCGAGAATTCCACAGGATGTTGAAAGTAGAATAATAGCACTAGAACAGTGTAGTATGGAAATGGCCAATAATTCTATGAAATGTGATAAACTTTTCTTCCCTCATGGTGGTAGCTTGTAGGCCATCTCTATCAGTTTCCCAGGGATGAAACCGAGGATTGTAAATTTATTTAATTTTATTGCCACATTGATCACCTCCTTATTTTGCTCCAAGGAGGCTAAAGCAATATTGCAGACTAACCCATCCCACCCCTGACTCAAGGCTGCTACTTGTCCTAATTTATAATCTTCAGCCAAAGAAATCATTCCAACTGTCCAGCTCACCTGCTGGGCTTCCTAGGAGTAAGCTTTCTTCTTTGGTCCTGTAAAATAATGTCCCTGAAGATGAGTGATTGGACAGATGCTAAAGAATATGTGAGAACAGGCTTTTGTCAGGAAGTCATCTGGCATGTTCTAGCTCTAGCTTCAATGTACCCGTGGAGGCAGTTGTGAGATCCCACAAGGGTCCACAAGTCTCCTTCTGGCAAAAAAATAAAAAATGAGGTGTCATTTTTAAATGCTGCCCCCAAACTGGACAATAATGTGCTCTAGGCTTCCAGGGAGGGGCTATTGGCCATTTCACTGTGTTTGGGAGCCTTTTGGGATCCACTTATTTTTTTAAAGGCCCATATGGGCCCTTCTCCCTCAAAACAGTAAGCCCCCCAACTTTAAATTCCACATATTCTAGCTAGCAGCACTAAGGCACCCAGGTGGAATAACAGACAAGGCTCCTGTACAGTTATGCAGAAAGAGGGAACACCAGGCGGGAACATTAGCAAGCAACACCGGATGGAAATTCTCTCTTCCAGACAACCATTGGAGGCATAAGAGCCCCATCCCTTATTTCACCTGGAAAACCTAATCAGCACCCCTCAGCTGTGTCCTCTCGGTCTGTACCATCCAAACAAACTCTAAGAGGGGGGTTTGCTTTTGCCTCCCTCTGAGGCTTAGAGAGTACAACTTTTCCAAGGTCAGCAGTGGGTTTCCACGGCCAAGCAAGGATTTCAGCCCTGGTGTCCAGAGACTTTTTTTCTTGTCTGGAGAGGCTCTCAGTCTTGTTCAGCCTACGAGTAAAGCCAGGGATCTTTATGCTTTGAGATGTCTTGGAGCTCATCTTTCTTTCACCCCACACAACATGGTCAATAATAAGGGGCTGTGGGAGTTATAGTTCAAGCTATCAGGAGGGCCAAGTGTTCCCTACCCAGAGGACTGTGCCTGACACACCCATGTAGGATGATGCTGTGGTGTTACTAAGCCTCAGCCTAAAGAATCCTTGTGAGGGGAATTGTAATTCATTCTGGACCCCCGCCCCACCATGGAGGTGTCCGCGTACCCAAACTATGACTGTGGAGACCAAGGCCTGAATCCTCCCTTGGCCATGAAGCCCTCTGGGTGGCCTCAGGCAAATCGCATTCTCTCAGCCCCAGAGGAAGGCAAAGGCAACAAATCTCGCCAAGAAAACCCATATGACAGGTTGACCTTAGGGTTGCCACACGTTCCTTGTTCATCGGTCTCCAAACATGGCCAGGCCTATATATATGTCATAGTGAGAATAAATGTCTCTTCAGCTTCGGCGTAGGGCTGCTGCGATATCATGTGACTTCTTCTGAAAAAGTGCCGTTCTCTAAACTACAAACCCCAGAATTCAATAGGAGGTTGATAGTGGAATAGCAGCGCTTTAACACTGTAGTGCGGAAATGTCTTATGACTCGCTCCAGGTCAGCCAGTGTCTGAGTGAGGATTTGAATCCTCGTCTCCAGAGGCCATGAATGAATGAATGAATGAATGTGTAATGCTTAATTTGAATAGTTAACTCTAAATTTAAATATGTAAAAATTTAACAAGAGGAAAAAGAAGACATGGGACAAGGTAGGCCAAACCTAGTAGCACATGCTCTTGTTTCAAATAATATAAGGGCTTGTAATCAACCTCCAACCCTAATTGGTATCTTTCTCTGTTTACTTTGTTTACTAGATTCACTTTATTAGATTGATTTTACTAGATTTTTATTAGATTTACTAGAACTGAGAAATGTTCCTTGTTCATCTGTCTCCAAACTTGGCCAGGCCTTCATATATATCATAGTGAAAATAAATGTCTCTTAAGCTTCGGTGTAGGGCTGCTGCGATATCATTTGACTTCTCCTGAAAAATGTTCTTTTAGGTGTTCGATATTACATTTTATGTATTAGAGATGAGGGAAGTGATGGTGGGGAGAGGTGAAAGAATGGACTGTTGGGAGTGAGGGGTGATTGGTGGGACAGCGGAAGAGATTTGAATAAGGCCAGTGATTGACAGCTGATACAGGTAAATAGAGAGTTGTGATGAATTGAATCAATGTGTGAGATTAGGGCCATTTCTGCACTAGCCTGTTCTAGCGCGATGATTCCACTTTCAACATCCTCTGGAATCCTGGGGTTTGCAGTTTTGGGAGGGGCCAGAAGAAGAAGAAGAAGAAGAAGAAAAGAAGAAGAAGAAGAAGAAGATATTATGTGTTAAAGATGAATTCACCATAACACCATAACATATATCACGGATACAGACTTTTCAAGACGGTAGGAGTAGGGCTGAGTCAAATCCAAGGTTGGAGAACAGTAACCCACAGCTCAGGACAAATCAGATTGCTCCTCCTGCAGTTCCCACTGCTAACATGGGGCATTGATGGGGAATAATGACATAATGTTAAAAGGCAGTGTTTCAAATATATTCAATGTACATACTTTTACTATGAATGCCAGCTGACTGGACAGGCAAAGCTGCTTTCATGGAACGCAAAGGGAATATTTTTGTAATCCCAGGAGATCAGAAACCACTTACAAATAAATCTAAGAGCAGAAGTTACTCTTTTTTTTTTTTTGCCCAATTCTCTCAAAAATTCCCTTATTACACTTATCAACAAATCATCTGACAATTAAACAGGTAACCTACTGGAAGGTTTCATTTTGGCAAACCTATCAATACATACACTATCACAAGCGATTTAGTTAGCAAATTTAAATTTCTTCTGAGAATATGATAAGCTGAGACGTGCTATGAAAACCAATTTTAAATTTACTAAAGTGATGTCATAAAGACAATGGAACAAGTTTGTTTTCTGCTGCAGGACACAAACCAATTTTTTGCTGTAGGACACAAACCAATTGATTTAAATTGCTACAGAGAGAGATTGGGAATCCATGTCAACAACAGGAAGAACTTCCTGACAACAACAGCTATTCAATAGCTGTGATTCTTGCATGGCTAGATGGCCCTTCCACTCACTTCAAACTCTATGGCTATTTCCACACTACACTGTTCATAGTGCTATTATTCCACTTTCAGCATCCTGTGGAATCCTGGGGTTTGCAGTTTAGGGAGGGGCAATTAGATAATTCTCAGCAGAGAGCTCTTTGGCCTCAGTAAACTACAAACCCCAGAATTCCACAGGATGTTGAAAGTGGAATAATAGCACTAGAACAGTGTAGTATGGAAATGGCCAATAATTCTATGAAATGTGATAAACTTTTCTTCCCTCATGGTGGTAGCTTGTAGGCCATCTCTATCAGTTTCCCAGGGATGAAACTGAGGATTGTAAATTTATTTATTTTTCTTGCCACATTGATCACCTCCTTATTTTGCTCCAAGGAGGCTAAAGCAATATTGCAGACTAATCCATCCCACCCCTGACTCAAGGCTGCTACTTGTCCTAATTTATAATCTTCAGCCAAAGAAATCATTCCAACTGTCCAGCTCACCTGCTGGGCTTCCTAGGAATAAGCTTTCTTCTTTGGTCCTGTAAAATAATGTCCCTGAAGATGAGTGATTGGACAGATGCTAAAGAATATGTGAGAACAGGCTTTTGTCAGGAAGTCATCTGGCATGTTATAGCTCTAGCTTCAATGTACCCATGGAGGCTGTTGTGAGATCCCACAAGGGTCCACAAGTCTCCTTCTGGCAAAAAAATAAAAAAATGAGGTGTCATTTTTAAATGCTGCCCCCAAACTGGACAATAATGTGCTCTAGGCTTCCAGGGAGGGGCTATTGGCCATTTCACTGTGTTTGGGAGCCTTTTGGGATCCACTTATTTTTTTAAAGGCCCATATGGGCCCTTCTCCCTCAAAACAGTAAGCCCCCCAACTTTAAATTCCACATATTCTAGCTAGCAGCACTAAGGCTCCAGGTGGAATAACAGACAAGGCTCCTGTACAGTTATGCAGAAAGAGGGAACACCAGGTGGGAACATTAGCAAGCAACACCGGATGGAAATTCTCTCTTCCAGACAACCATTGGAGGCATAAGAGCCCCATCCCTTATTTCACCTGGAAAACCTAATCAGCACCCCTCAGCCGTGTCCTCTCGGTCTGTACCATCCAAACAAACTCTAAGAGGGGGGTTTGCTTTTGCCTCCCTCTGAGGCTTAGAGAGTACAACTTTTCCAAGGTCACCAGTGGGTTTCCACGGCCAAGCAAGGATTTCAGCCCTGGTGTCCAGAGACTTTTTTTCTTGTCTGGAGAGGCTCTCAGTCTTGTTCAGCCTACGAGTAAAGCCAGGGACCTTTATGCTTTGAGATGTCTTGGAGCTCATCTTTCATTCACCCCACACAACATGGTCAATAATAAGGGGCTGTGGGAGTTATATTTCAAACTATCAGGAGGGCCAAGTGTTCCCTACCCAGAGGACTGTGCCTGACACACCCATGTAGGATGATGCTGTGGTGTTACTAAGCCTCAGCCTAAAGGATCCTTATGAGGGGAATTGTAATTCATTCTGGACCCCTGCCCCACCATGGAGGTGTCCGCGTACCCAAACTATGACTGTGGAGACCAAGGCCTGAATCCTCCCTTGGCCATGAAGCCCTCTGGGTGACCTCAGGCAAATCGCATTCTCTCAGCCCCAGAGGAAGGCAAAGGCAACAAATCTCGCCAAGAAAACCCATATGACAGGTTGACCTTAGGGTTGCCACACGTTCCTTGTTCATCGGTCTCCAAACATGGCCAGGCCTATATATATGTCATAGTGAGAATAAATGTCTCTTCAGCTTCGGCGTAGGGCTGCTGCGATATCATGTGACTTCTTCTGAAAAAGTGCCGTTCTCTAAACTACAAACCCCAGAATTCAATAGGAGGTTGATAGTGGAATAGCAGCGCTTTAACACTGTAGTGCGGAAATGTCTTATGACTCGCTCCAGGTCAGCCAGTGTCTGAGTGAGGATTTGAATCCTCGTCTCCAGAAGCCATGAATGAATGAATGAATGAATGTGTAATGCTTAATTTGAATAGTTTAAATTTAAATATGTAAAAATTTAACAAGAGGAAAAAGAAGACATGGGACAAGGTAGGCCACACCTAGTAGCACATGCTCTTGTTTCAAATAATATAAGGGCTTGTAATCAACCTCCAACCCTAATTGGTATCTTTCTCTGTTTACTAGATTCACTTTATTAGATTGATTTTACTAGATTTTTATTAGATTTACTAGAACTGAGAAATGTTCCTTGTTCATCTGTCTCCAAACTTGGCCAGGCCTTCATATATATCATAGTGAAAATAAATGTCTCTTAAGCTTCGGTGTAGGGCTGCTGCGATATCAGTTCACTTCTCCTGAAAAATGTTCTTTTAGGTGTTCGATATTACATTTTATGTATTAGAGATGAGGGAAGTGATGGTGGGGAGAGGTGAAAGAATGGACTGTTGGGAGTGAGGGGTGATTGGTGGGACAGCGGAAGAGATTTGAATAAGGCCAGTGATTGACAGCTGATACAGGTAAATAGAGAGTTGTGATGAATTGAATCAATGTGTGAGATTAGGGCCATTTCCGCACTAGCCTGTTATAGCGCGATGATTCCACTTTCAACATCCTCTGGAATCCTGGGGTTTGCAATTTCGGGAGGGGCCGGACGGCCCTTCTTGAAACTGCAAACCCTAGGATTCCAGAGGATGTTGAAAGTGGAATCATCGCGCTATAACAGGCTAGTGCGTAAATGGCCTAGGTTTGACAGAGCCAGCTCGTTAAGGTTCGGAATTAATGAGTGGCGTGTAAGAGTCTGAGGCAGCTAGGAGAAGAGCATGAGCAAGAGTGAAATATTTGTTTTAAATGTATTAAATTATTCATCTGTTTTCTTACATTAAACTTCTGTTCTTAAAAAACTGGTTTTGTATCATACACTTTTGGCCTCTGGGAATACTAGATATATAAAGGTTGGGTCGAGACATGGTGTCTGTGGTGGCAGCAGAGAAGATGGGGGGGGCATAAAAGTTGCATAATATCTTGTGCAGGAACCTTGAGGGCATCTAGGAGGTCCCCACATTCGGCAGACACATAGTGGGGCAGGAGGGAATCCTTACATAGGTGGCTGAGGTAAGGATAAGGGAAAGCCATTACTCTTGGTGATTGCAGTGACCCTCATATTTAGTAGGGCAGGCAGCCATGTACAGAAGGCCTTTTCAGTAGTGGCATCACAGCTGAAGTAGTTTAGTCTCTATCCAGACAGGGTCACTTGGTATTCCTCCTCTTTAATCAATGCAAGCTTTTGAAATGAATCAGGTTTTTATAATGAGTATTTAAAACACTAGTTTCTCGGTGTTTTATTCTAGAAATCAAGTTACTAAGTAGCTTTATTTTTCCTCCACTAGAAATGAAACTGCTTTTGATTATCTTCATCATTGTAGTATAATTACCCTTTTTCTTTGTTTTAATACTGTGCTTTGTTCTTTATTCCGAGAGCTCCCATAGAATGTTGCATATCCTCTCACTGTCCTGATTTGGCAGGGACAGTCTTGATTAATCTTCTCTCATTCAACTTTTTCAGCTGTCTTTAAAATATCCCAGTTTCTCTTTTCCCCCCACTTTCCCCTTCTGTCCTTAGCTTGCCCTAATTGCTGCAAAATTAATTCAAAGTGCAAAAGTAGGTTGAACATAAAGAGGGGGAGAGGAGGGTAAGAATCTCATCCTTCCCAAGAAGCTCAGGTAAAGGCAAACTGCTGCAGTCTAACTAGCTGGTTTGTTTTTCCTTATTAAAGTCAACCCTTCACATTTGTGAGTTTCACTTTTGTGGTTTTGATTATTCACAGATTATTTGCTGTCACCTGTGCTACCTCCCTATATGATTTTTAAGAGGGACTGCAAACCTCGTGAGACTGAGAATGTGAACGAGGCTTGTAAGTCCCTATTAAAAGTGGTGTGGGGCAGCAATGGAGGTGGGAGTAAGCCCCACTAGCCACCCACTTCTGCCTTGTGAAGGAACCCTGATGCCTCAAAGGAATCCACAGTGGGTTAAATATGGTGATCATACTTTTTTGTGTGTTAAATATGGTTTGGGAGGGCCTAGAGTTATTCACGGTTTTTCCACGTTCATGGGGGTCCTGTGCCCCTAACCCTAGTGAATGTGGAGGGATGACTGTAATAACTTTTGCCATCTTAGCCATACTTTAATGTTTAATGTCACACATCTCAGTTTTGATCTGTAACATGTGGGAGGGTATGATGATGGACAGGCTATGCAATTTCAATAATCATTCAGTCCATAAGTAAGTAAAATGAAGTTTTAAAGTGTTGTGTAACCCACTCTGGATATCAGGGCATGGTGGTGGTTTGAATGACCACCACTTGTCTTTTTTTAAAAAAAACAGCAATAGCACTTTAGACATAAGGAAATTAAGCCATCATGGAAACAGTTTTTAATGTAATCAGTTTTGGACCAAAAGACTCTCATGGAGTCAGACAACTACATTATTCTTGTTGTATGCCTTCCTGTCATTTCTGAATTATGGTGACCCTAAGGCAAACCTATCATGGGGTTTTCTGGGGGCTGAGAGTGTGTGATGCACCCAAGATCGTCCATTAAGTTTTTATGGCCGAGCAGAGAATCAGACTCTGGTCTCCAGGGTTGTAGTGCAGTGCTCAAAGCACTACATCATGCTGCCCCTATTCTATTCTATTCTATTCTATTCTATTCTATTCTATTCTATTCTAGTGAGTGATACTGTTTCTCAGTTTAGTATTAGTAACACGGAGTGGTAGCTTCAGTCACATTGCCTTGTAGTTGCCCCAGATTCCTTGTGTCTGTTCCAGTAAAATCTGGGAGTTAAGTCCAACACTGGACTATTGACACAGCCATGCACCCCCAAGGTAAAGCTGGAACTAATTCCAGCATAGGGTACTAATCATAACCACGTTGCCCAGATAATGCAATGAGGTTAAGGGCAGCAGTTTTCCAGCATTTTGAAGTTTGAGTGAATATGGAAAGTTTTTAATGGAACATGTTTAGCAGAAGATTTGACATGGGTGGAGGAGAGGAATTCAATTACAAGTTTAGACCCAGAGCCCTTCCACGCTGCACATTTGTAGCACTGCAACTCCACTTTAATTGCCAGGGTTCCATCCTATGCAATCTTGTGACTTCTAATTTAGGTCAGAGAATTTAGAATTCTCTGCCAGAGAGCCGTACTTGCCTTTGCAAACTACAAGCCCCAGGATTCCACAGGATGCAGCCATGGCACTTAAAGGAGAATTGAAGTGTTATAATTGCATAGTGTGAAAGGGCCCCTAGCCTCTGTCATTATGCTTTTTGAGCAATTACTGAGAAAGTTTGTTTGGATTCTGAAATGTTCGGCCTGTCTTCTTATCCTGTGTAATCATGACATTAGATCCCCTCCCATCCCTTTTCTCAGAATACTGTAATTTACTATTTGGCAGGTAAGCTCTATCACTAGAGTTAAGGCAAATAGTCTGCAGCTGTTTTCACACTGCATGATTAAATCAAATAGTATAGATCTGAAGCAGATTAGGAAAGCATTAATTTTTCCAACAGCAAAATTGACTGAATAACAGCCCTAATCCACCCTATGCCCAGAGAGCTTCAAGTGCTCGTTATAAATAAACCCCTGAAACTTTGTGCTATGAACAATAAGCCAGTAGCCTGTGATAAATTGGGCTGCCAGATCAAAAAAGAAAAACAAAACCCTGTGAGAGGCCTCAGCAAATAATCCCAAATCACATGGTGTAACAGTTCTGCTGCAGGTCGTCTCGGAGCAATGCCCGGAAAGACAATGCAAACCAAATTCACCAATCTGAGCTCCTTGGACAAAAAGGAACCTGCAACCTGTACAAATTGGGCAGAACTTAACCATGTGGTGATTCTTGTTCCCAACAGTGGAAGGGAAAAGCAGCATCTCTTGGCATAGCAGTTGTTCTGTCTCTCTGTCTTTTAAATTCTCCCAACTGCAGCCATTCCACCCAGTTTCATCAACAGGAGATAATGGACAGCACAGTGCCTCCCCTACCACTAGCCTTCTGGGGCTGTAATTTTTCTCTGCTCCCACTTTAATGGTTGAAGAAAATAGCACAGATCCAAATTCTTTTTTTTTTAATTTTTATTTTGTAAACCACTTAGTGGGATTTTTGATCTGAAAGCCAGCTTTAAAATGCCCCAAATATTTCAATGTGTACAGTTACCCTTTCAGTTAATGTTCTCAAAGCAGCGTAGAAGATAATTAAAACGCAAAAAGCATTTATCCTCTCCCCCATACACATGTAAAAAAAAGAAGAAGAGAGAGAAAAGAAAAGAACAGCACCAGATATGGTAACACTAGGTTATGGATTGACGCAGTTGTCCCAAGCAGAAAAACTGATTTAAAAAGGTGGTCAAAGAGCTGGAAAAAAGATGCCAAACTGCTGGCGGGGGGGGGGCACAAAAGTCTGGGTGCCACATCCATGGAAGCCCTTTCCCTGTTAACCACTAGGTAGAGGCATACCTCTGACAAAGAAGCTTTTGTGTTTTTTTGTTCTGTTTTGTTTTCTTCCCGGCACTGGCACTGGGGCGATGGTGAAAGAGAGCTGGAGACACACAAGACTGTCAGTGCTGGGTTACAGCATTGCAGTAAACAATGCAATAAAGCCTGACCTAGGAAGACATGGGATCCTACACTAGTTGATCCTACCATAGCTGTATGCGCTTAGGGACAAGAGGCAAGGTAAATAGCTGCCTCCAGAATCACTTCCTGAGCATGTGTGAAGAGCAAAACATAATGAAAGGGGGAATGCTGATTAGCCTGCCTTATCAGCTATTCTGGCATGTTGGAAAACCAGAGATCTGTTAAGTTTTGCCACCAAAATAGAAATCATTAAGAAAAATGGAGGCTGTTGGAAGGAAAAAAAAATCATCCTGGGATGCATTTTGGAAGAAGCTTTCATGTGCTTTGTGGAAGGTTCAAAATGGTTTCGTTTACTTATGCAAGGAATACCTGACCTGGTTGTTTCACTTCATATATGCGTAATGTTAGTTTTGAATAAAAAGTTTGCAGAAACTTGTTGAACTTTTGTTCTTTTTTATGGTGTAGGAATCTGTCCCTATTCTTTCCATGTTATTTCTAGCTTTGGAACCAAAGTGTCTGTTAAACAAGTAAAGCCCAGTGTTACCCTGTGTGTAGGGGGTCCCGGGAGGGGTGCCCAAATTACCAAATAGAAACACAAGATGGGGGAAATTAAGCTCGAGCACTCTCTTAAGCTAACGAGAGGCAGGGTAACTTTAGCTAGGATCTTTTACCCTATGTATACAGCGTCAGGTCAGAGAGTGGCTAGACAAGGTTTAAAGTAACGAAATAATATTTATTGAGGACAAACAACATAAGGACACGACATACACTAACTAACTGAGAAATAGAAATAGAGAGTTTTGGGGATCGGGTAATATGACACCTGGTCTTGTAGTCCTGGAGAGAAGAGAAGGTGGAGGGGAAGAAAGCTCAGCGTGGTTCGCTAAGGGGGTGACTCGCTGGACAAACCAACAGCAAGGCGGGATAGCAGTCTGGAGTGTTCCGAGGTAGTCCCGAAAATGGGGACCTTTTATAGGGTGGATTTTACCTACAGGCCATGCCATGTTCGATGAGAACAAAGGGAATTTGTAGCTGGACAAAGGCGTTGAGAAAAGGTCAGGTTTTACATGATGAGCTTAGCGCTTGATGACAATAGTATGGCCAGTATGCAAATAGACCAACATAAAGGAATGGCTCAGCACTCGGCTGGGTGTCTTTGTGTAGATTCGCGCTGAGCAAGGCCGGTTTGCAAGAAGGTGTTCCCTGAAGCATCGGAGAGGCTTAAGTTGCCTGCCTAAATGAGGTTTGGAATGTACAACCATTAACAGCTGCGCCTAATACGTGCCTGTCCGGTGGACCTCTGCAAACACGTGGAGTGGGGTGGCAGAGAAAGGTCAAGTAAAGGCCAAATTATTTGATATCAAGAGATATCTAGTGCTCCCACCAGACATATCATAACCGTGGTAACACCAGGAACACATCCACTTTGTTAACTGAAGTATACCTGTACAATCCAGATGGTGGGTCAGTGAACAGCAGACTGTTCCTACCCCAGGGCTGGGGAAATTTTGGGGCTCCAGAGGAGGGCCATAGAGGCCTCATTCTTGCCCTACCAGACCTCAGTGAGTGTGCAAGATATCATGGGGGAAGGTAGTCCTTTGGATATCATCAAACCAAAGGCATTTTGAGCTTGGAAGATAGTAAGAGGCACACTACATTGGGCTGGGAACCACCAGCAGCCAGTGTGACTCAAAAATGAGCTGAGTCATTCTCTCCTTTTGAGAGGCCCTTATTAGCAAAGGATGTATACAGCCATTTGTACCAGCTGCAGTTTTTGGCCATTTCCACACTATACTGTTATAGTGCTATTATTCCACTTTCAGCATCCAATGGAATCCTGGGGTTTGCAGATTAGGGAGAGGCATTTAAAATTCTGACAGCTCTCTGGCCTCAATAAACAACAAACTCCAGAATTCCACAGGATGTTGAAACTGGAGTAATAGCACTATGTCCATTTCCGCACCACACTGTTATAGTGCTATTATTCCACTTTCAGCATCTTATGAAATCCTGGGCTTTGCAGTTTAGGAAGGGGCATTTAGAATTCTTTGTCAGAGAGTTCTTTGGCCTCAGTAATCTGCAAATCTCAGAATTCCACAGGATCTTGAAACTGGAATAATAGCATGATGGCCATTTCCACACTACACTGTTCTAGTGCTATTATTCCACTTTCAACATCCTATGGAATCCTGGGATTTGCAGTTTAGGAAGGGATATTTAGAATTCTCAACCAGACAGCTCTATGGCCTCAGTAAACTACAAACCCCAGGATTCCATAGGTTGTTGAAAGTGGAATAATAGTACTATAACAATGTAGTGCAGAAATGCCCTATAACAGTTAGTGTGGAAATGGCCTTTGAATACCTTTCAAAGAGAGTCTCGTACATGGCATACATTTTTGTGTTTTTAGTCATCAATTAAAATCATTTTCTGACATGCCCTTCATGTATGGAAACCATAATTTTTATTTGTGACTACAGCTATGTCTACGCAGTCATTAAAAGTATGATACCACTTTAACCGTCATGGTTCTACTCTAGGAATTCTTTGAATTTGTACTTTGGTGAGGTACTGGACAACTCTAAAGCATCCTCCTGAACCCACAGCACTAGAACACTCAAGCAGAGAATTCTAGGTACCTCACCAAACTACAAATCCCAGGATTCCATAAAATGGAAATTGTCACAGTTAAGGTAGGTATCAAACAGTGATAACCATGTAGGGCAGATACACAGTTGGATCTATAATGCTTAACACTCTATTTAAAAAGCACATTTATTATTGGAGGTGTTGTGTTTTGTATTTTACGTTGTGGTTTTATGATTTTGGACCATTTGAACTGAAATTACTGCTGGCTGCGGTGCAAGGGAGAGGTTCTTTATGAATAAATACCGAGCAGCACATTTGGCAAAAAATCTAGGATTACATGAGTGTCCATGTTTGGTTCTTATTAAGACATTTTCCCCTTCTTTTGCATTCTTCTACTTAAAGGAAGCCGTGCCATGCTATTTCTAAGCTGTACATTTCAGTCTAATCTTATCTAGGCATGTTGTTTTGCTTCCTGCTTTAACAATTTTTACCTCATGAGTCAGTTTGGATTTGTTTAGATCAGAATAGCAGATAGGAAAGAGGAGCTCCGGCCAATAATATCCAGGCAGGGCGTGCTTTCCACAGCGTTCTCTTCTTTCGTGGGAGGCATTAACATTAGCATCTCCCTCATATTGCTGCAGAACTCTCAGCTCATGGAGTCTGTTTTCAAGTTCAACGTGAACCATTGCTGGCTAACATATTTTAAAAAATGCTGCTTTCAGTTGAATAATATAAATATCTCAATATCTCATGGAGCAAATGTCTTTTTAAAGCCACTGTCATTCAGATTCACTGTATGCCATCTTTATATTCTGAATTAAAGAACATTCCAGTACCACCAAATTTCATGCAGCTATTCTTCAATTGATTTGTGGCTATGAACACCATTTTGGATGTTAATAATTTTTTCACACATGCTCATGATCACCTGATTCAGATTTTTAGGGTTGCCAAGCTGAAAACTGGAGAACAAGCCGGTGTCTTTAACAGTTCTGTAGAACTAGTAACAAGCAATATCTGCTGAAATCCTCTCTCCTACAGAACCATTAAAGGGTACAGGAACACTCTCCAGTTTCCACTCTGGCATCCCTGGATTTTTGTCTGTTGCTCGAAAAGGAGACTTTATGGATACTGCAAATAAATTAATTGACATCTGTTCTTCTCACAGCTGAGGCTTGAGTGACTGGTTCCTGAACAGTTGGATTAATGACTGAAGAGACTGACTATCTCTGAGAAATAACACCAAGTTTCCCTTCCAATGGGAGACATTAATGCCCCTGTGTCACCAAGAACCATTACAAGGCTTTTCAAATGGTGTGTTGCAAAACATTAGTGTGTCACCTGTAGTGTGCTGGTGTGTCACTTCCCTGGCCAAGAAAGCCCCCCCCGCAAGCATGGCCCACTGCTGTTGCCCTCATTGGGGCTCTTCCCTGGCTAGAGCAACGGCAGTGGGCAAGGACCGCGTGGGAAGGGCTGTCTTTCCGCCTGCTGCCCCTCTTGCTGGGGCCTTTCCCCAGAAAGAATGATGGCAGTGGGCAAGGACCGAGTGGGAGAGGGTTGCCTTTCTTCCTGTCCCTGCTCTCGCTGGGATCTTTCCTGTTGAGGGTGATGGCAGTGGGCCAGGATCAGGGGGGCTGCCTTTTCCCACCCTAGATATGTCTCTGGGTACTGAATTACTGTGTCGTGAAATGATGCATGTCGAAAAAATGTGTCACCAACATGAAAAGTTTGGAAAGTTCTGCATTACAACAAGTGTCCCTCATGTGTCCAAAGTGGTGGCTACTATTGAAGACTCTTTTTTAACAAATGCTGCCTGACATGGAGTAGCAAAGGCATCTCTTACCTACCCAATTCAAAATGTGTGATGCCCAAAGCCAGCCAAGTGATTTTGGCACATGAGGTTCAAAATCCCGTAAGTTTTCCCCCTCACCTGTCAGTAGAAATACAAACATGCCTATTGAATAACAATTCTCTCTCCTTTCATGATATCTAATGGCAGATGCCTCATTTTACCTAACGATAGAGCCAGCTAGGCTCAATCACCTCTTCAGTAGAGAGGGCAACACTTTTCTGAGATGTTCTGAATTTTCTTCCATCATTTCTTGGTCTTCAGACTTGTTTTCTCTCCTCCCCTGCCTGTGCTAGCAAATGGCTGAACCCCAACTACCCTCGGCCAAAATATTAACCAAGCTCTAACTATTGTTAATGTTGCTGAGCTAGGATCATGTGCCTGACATCTCCTTGCCCATGTCAAAACCAAACTGCTTTTTTAAAAACGGGGGAATAGTACTAAGTGTGTTTGTTCCAGGGGAAATTGCACTGTGTTCTTTTCTCCTGACCTTAAAAAAAAAGGGAAAGAAAGGAAGAAAGAAAGAAAGAAAGAAAGAAAGAAAGAAAGAAAGAAAGAAAGAAAGAAAGAAAGAAAACAATGGCCCTTTTCGCACGGGCCTTTGCGCGCGCGATAGCCCCGTGAGCCTCGCGGGAGTGGGAGCGTCGCTCCGCACGACGCACTCCCACTTCCGCCCGGCTCACGGGGCTGAAGAAGCGCGAGCGCGGGTTTTTTGATTTTCGCATACAAGCGAAAATCACCCCACACTCGTGCAACGCTCCCGGAGCCCACCCGCACTTACCTTTCGTGCGGAGCCTCCGGGAGCCAGCCGGGTCGCGCTTCCTTCCCTCCGCCCCTGCGGAAGGAAGGAGCGGGGTGGGGAGGTAGCGCAACGGACGCGCCGCCAGCTTCGCGCGCGCGCGGGGGGGTACACGCGACGCTGCCCGCTTCGCGCGCGCAGGGGGGAGGAATCCGGCGCGTGCGGGGGAGGAATCCGGCGCGCGCGGGGGGAGGAATCCGGTGCAACGCCGCCCGCTTCGCGCGCGTGGGGTGGGAATCCGGCGCGAGGTCTCCCGCTTCGCACGGGGGGGGGGGCGGCCTGCGCGGCAAGCTTCCTTCGGTGCCGCTTCCCCGCTGGTTCCTTCGCCTGCGGAAGGAAGGAGGGGGAAGCGGCAGCCTCCCGGACGAGCCTTCTTGCGCTTGCCGGCCTCCCCCGCTTGCGCTAGAAGCCTCAGTGTGGAAAGGGCCACTGTGTAAAGTTTTTTTTTTTTTTTTTAAAAAGAAAAGATACTGGAAAACATGGCAGAATTGGAAAGGGGGTGATAACACTGTGTAAAACATGAATATGGTGATTTCACACTGACAGCTTTCTGTGGAAGCAGCCTTAGAATCTTCACATGCCTGGAGCCACAAATCTGGCTTAAGCTATCTATGGCCATTTCCATACTACACTGTTATAATGCTATTATTCCACTTTCAACATCCTGTGGAATTCTGGGGTTTGTAGTTTGGCTAAGAATTCTAAATGCCCCTCCCTAAACTCCACCTGGCAGGGGGCTGCCTCCTCCACTTGGCATGGTTGGTGAAACCTCAGTTAGGTCAGTGGAGGGACACGTTGCCCACTGCTCCTTATTTTCTCTGTGACCACTGCTGTTTCCTCCATCTGGCCCAGTTGACTTTCAATATTGCCTCAGGAGGATCTATCCAAGCTGGTGATGCTTCAGTGCAGGCCTGCACCTCTCCCTCAGCTGGGCAATTGTCTGGTGGAGGACTAAAAGCCAGTGCTTGTGAGGGAGATGAGGGCAGAGGCAGCAGCAGATGCAGGCCTGTAACCAAAACAGCAACAACAGTGGTGGCTGCTTTGAGAGTAGCTGTGTGCCTAGGAGAGGAAGGAAGATGGCAGTCCCATTTTTCACCTGTGAAATGTTAGAAGGCATGGTAAGGTAAATTTATTCCTACTCATTACAGTACCTGAGAAATGTAACTTCTTTACACCTTTCTCTGCCCTCTCCCCAGTAACTAGTTCTAGGTAGCAATGTAAGAACAGGTTGCTTACCTGTAACTGTGGTTCTTCGAGTGGTCATCTGTGCCATCATACACTAGGAGCTTTAGCGCCTGTAGCGTTCGGAAACTTCTAGAGCTTGTTCGCTTGGCGGGAACCCCTCCCCCACGCCGGTACTGCGCATGCTCCTCCCGCCGAGCAACGGTCTCTCCTCAGTTCTGTCGTCCGCCGTAGAACCTACAGGGACCTGAGAAAGAGGGGAGGAAGGGCGGGTGTGTATGATGGCACAGATGACCACTCGAAGAACCACAGTTACAGGTAAGCAACCTGTTCTTCTTCTTCGTGGTCTCTGTGCCTTCATACACTAGGAGACTGTGTAGCTTACCGGTCGGACGGCGGGTCAGGTCCTACAGCACGGAAGCCAACACCTCACGTCCAAACCGGGCATCTCTGCGCGACCGGCAGTCGAGCCTGTAGTGGCGCACGAAGGTCGATGGTTGGGACCAGGTCGCCACACGGCAGAGTTCATGCAGGTCAACTCCTCGCAGGAGGGCCGCAGAAGTAGCCACAGCTCTGGTGGAGTGGGCTCGAAGCAGGACTGGCGGAGGCTTCCTCGCGAGCTCATACGCCAGTTGAATAGTCCGGACCACCCATTTGGAGAAGCGCTGGGTGGACACTTTGAGGCCCTTCCGACGTCGCCCATAGCAAACGAAGAGATGCGGCGTCTGTCGGAAGGAAGCAGTCCTGTCCATGTAGAAGGCCACGGCCCGACGCACGTCCAGGGAGTGGAGAGACCGCTCCAACGGTGTCGTCGGGTTCGGGAAGAAGGCAGGCAGGATGATGTCCTGGTTAAGATGGAAACTGGACACCACCTTAGGCAGGAACGAGATGTCAGGTCTCAGGACCACCTTGTCTCTGTGGAAGACCGTGAAGGGCTCATCGGATCGAAGAGCTGTGATCTCACCCGCTCGCCTCGCTGAGGTCACCGCTACCAAGAAGGCAGTTTTCATGGTCAGGAGCCTGTCATCCGAGGTCGCCATCGGCTCGAAGGGCGGCTTTGTCAGCTGCGAGAGCACCAGCGAGAGGGACCACGGCGGTAGCGGCGGCGATACCGGCGGGTAGAGATGATGAAGTCCTTTCAGGAACCGCTTAACGGTATCGTTCCTGAAGAAGGCCGAGGCAGCCGATCGTGGCGGTTGGTATGCCACGATCGCGGAAAGATACACCTTCAGGGATGGAAACGCCAGCCCCTGTTGCCGGAGGTGCAGGAGGAAATGCAGGACGGTAGAGAGCCCCGCGGGCGATACCGGCTCACTCCTCTCGTTAGCGAAGGTCAGGAAGCGTCGCCACTTGTATTGATAGTTGCGACGGGTGGATTCCTTCCTGGCCGCGACGAGGACGGTACCAAGCACGGGATCGTCTAGTGCGATATCCTCCAGGCATGGAGGGCCAGGCGTGGCAGGTCCGGATGGAGGACTCGGCCGCCGGAGTGGGAGAGCAGGTCCGGTGTCGGTGGCAACCGGAGCAGGTCGTCTCGCGCGGCTTGTAGCAGGGGTGCGAACCAATGTTGCCTCGGCCAGTACGGGGCTACCAGGATCGCGTCGGCTCGGTCGGCGAGGATCTTCGATATCGTCCGGCCGAGCAGTGGGAACGGCGGGAACGCGTAGAGGAGTTCCCCGGTCCACGGAAACTGGAAAGCGTCCCCGATGGAGGCACGATCGTGCCCCGCTCTGGAACAGAATCGGCGACACTTCGCGTTTTCCCTGGTCGCGAAGAGGTCGATCGATGGTTCGCCCCAGCGATCCCGAATCAGTCTGAACGCCTCTCCGGAGAGAGACCATTCGTGATGGGATGAGGTGTCCCTGCTGAGGGCGTCCGCCGTGGTGTTCTCCTGCCCGGCCAGGTGAACTGCCACGGGATGCGTATGCAGGCGAATGCACCATTCCCACAAGTCGAGTGCAATGTTGAGCAGGGTTGTGGAGTGAGTCCCTCCTTGTCTGTTGATGTAACAGACGGCGGTGGTATTGTCCGTCAGAACCAGGACCGTCCGCCCCGCTACGACGTGGCGGAACGCCCGTAGCGCTTTCAAGATGGCGAGTAGCTCCAGCGCGTTGATATGGAGAGCGGTCTCGTCGTCGGTCCATCTGTCGCGGACTCTGAGATCGCCGCAGTGGGCACCCCATCCATACAGGGAGGCGTCGGTCGTTACCGTCACCTTCGGTGTCGGCTGTTGGAAAGGCATCCCTGACATGAGATTGCGTCGCGACTGCCACCATCGGAGGGATGAGCGGACGTCTCCCGGCAGCTGCAGTCGGAGTGTCTGTTCGTCTCGCAGGGGGTCGAATATGCGGACGAACCAGTGTTGAAGAGGTCTCGCTCTCAGCCTGGCGAGGTATGTCACAGCGGTCGTCGCAGCCATGTAGCCCAAGAGCTGCTGGACGCTTCTCGCAGATAACGTCGGGGCCGTACGCGCGTGAGCGGCGGCCCGGATCAGGGTTTGGGCTCGAGACTCTGGTAGGTACGCCCTGGCGGAGGTCGAGTCGAGCGTCGCCCCGATGAAGTCCAAGATCCTCGCCGGCTCGAGGTGGGACTTCTTCGGATTCACCCGTAGACCAAGGCGGGTCAGGAGTGACAACGTCATGTGGACGTCGTGGTAAAGTCTCTGTTTGCAGGACGCCACCAACAGCCAATCGTCGAGGTAAGGGAAGACAGAAGCATCCTTCGTCCGCAGGAAGGATACCACCGGGGCCATGCACTTGGTGAAGACCCTTGGGGCAGTCGAGAGTCCGAACGGCAGCACCTTGTACTGGTAACAGGTGTCGTCGACTGCGAAGCGGAGGTACCGTCTGTGCTGCGGGCGAATGGCGATATGGAAGTATGCGTCTCGGAGATCGATGGAGGCGAACCAGTCCCCTCGATGTAGGAAGGGCAGGATCGACGGTATCGTGACCATCTTGAACCTTTTGGGGCGGATGTAGTAGTTCACCCCTCTGAGGTCTAGGATCGGCCGGAGGGTACCGTCGGCTTTCGGTACCGTGAAGTACCTGGAGAAGAAGCCGGTGGTCTTGGCCTCTTGCGGGAGCTGCTCGATCGCCCCTTTCTGGAGGAGGGATTGGATCTCTTCCAGGAGGGCCGGACTCGACGGCGTGGAATAGTAAACGCCTCGAGGAGGAATATCGAGAAACTCGATGGCGTAGCCAAGACGGACGATGGAAAGCACCCAAGAGTCCGTAGTGACACACTGCCACTCCGCGAGATGTCGAGCAAGAGTCGGTCGGTCTCCGAGCGCTGATGGTAGGCTGAAGAGTGGGTATTGGTAGGTCCTGCCAGGCACGTCAAAACCGAGACTTTGTCTCGGAGGAGGACTTCTTGGACGAAGCCGGGCGTCGCCTAATCGTGCGTCTGGCCGATGAGCCGGAGGACGGTCTCGACTGTCCAGACTGGGCCGAACGCTGGAACGACGAGGTGGAAGATCGTCGCCAGGATGGGCGGAAGGTGGAGGTCCTGCGGGCTTGCGTGGCCGGCTGTAGCCCGATCTTCTTGGCGGTCAACCTCGCCTTAACGAGATTGTCCAAAGCTTCGTCTGTGGACGAATTGAATAGGCCCTCACCGTCGAAGGGGAGATCTTCAATCCTCCTTCTGGTGTCCTCCTGGATGTCGGCCGGCCGCAGCCAAGCATGGCGGCGCAGGCCGATGGATCCCGCCATGACCCGGGAGGCAATCTCCACTGCGTGCCTGGAGGAGGCCATCTGCTGCCGAGCGATGGAGATGGCCTCGTTGAAGATCACGGAGGAGGCTTGGCGGATGTCCTCCGGTACCGCCTCCATCGCCGGTTGCAGGCGATCGAGCACCTTTTTCAGGTATGCCGCGAGGCAAGCCTGAGTGTTGGACAGCCTGATCTGCAAGGAGGCAGCTGAATAGAACCTTCTTGCATAGGCGTCCAACTTCCTGCCCTCTTTGTCCGGCGGGGTGGTGTGTTGCCTGCCGGAGCCTTTCGTCTGTGCCGACTCGACCACCACAGAGTTCGGTGCAGGGTGATTAAAGAGATAACCGGCGTTATCCTTCTGCACCCTGTAGAGGTGTTCCAACCGCTGCGGTATCGGCTGAGCCGAGGCCGGCCTATCCCAGGCGGCCTTCACTAGTCTGGATACCCGGGGCAGGAGAGGCAGCGGGGCCGCGGCAGGTCGCTTCTCCTCGAAGACGGAGAAGGCTGGATCGTCGTCCTCCGGCTCCGCATCGGCGATCTTAAGTCCGAGGGTAGTAGCCATGCGGAGCAGCATCGCAGAGAACTGGTGGACGTCCTCTGGAGCAGAATCTGGGATCGGGTCCCCGAATCCCAGCGGAGGAGACTCCTGGGAGGCCGCCTCAGACCCCTCTGATTCCGCACTCGAGTCGTACGACTCTGAGGTCGGTGAGTCCTCTCGCCGCTCGCTTTCCGGCTCCTTCGCAGTCGCCACAGGTGTTGCCTTCCTAGGCTTCTCTGCAGCCGGGGCGGTGGTAGTAGCAGCGTCCCGCTTGGGCTGGCTGACTACTGACTTCACCTTCTTAGTGGTGACAGGGGTAGTCTGGCAGGCTGACGTCGTCGTAGCCCGCTCAGTCACCACCGACTCCGTAGGGCGCGTCGCCATTGCCGTGACCCTAGGAGGTGGCGATATCGCCCGATACCGAGGTGAAGGCTCCCTCGCCCTATGATATCGAGGAGAGGGAGAGCGGCTGAAGGAGCGGCGGTCCGACAGAGATCGGCTTCGGCGTCGACGGTACCGAGCCTCGTCCCCTCTAGGCGAGCGCGATTCGCGCTGTCGACGAGGTGACCGGGACCTCCGGAAGGTCTCCCAGCGACTTGGGCCACGATGGTACCGATCCCGGTACGATGGCGAATGCGACCGATAGGAGGCCGGGCGCTCTCTCCATTCAGATTCCCTCGCGTACCTGGCCACGTAGGACGCCGAGGTGTATCTGGAGGCAGACGAGCGAGGTTGTTCCTCTCTTGTCTCCCTAGGAGGCGGCGAGGCCACCGGACGCTCGGAAGAGCGGGACCGGGACCGGAAGGAGGTCGAACGCCGCTCCGGAGAAGCAGAGGGCTCTCTCTGCTGCAGGTCGGCCGACCTGCGACGGCTAGGAGGGCGGTGGCGCTCCTCCACCAGGGTTGGAGGGTCTGCCACAGGCGAGTCCGGGCGCTGTTGGGGAACGTCCTCGATCTCATCCTCCGAGAGATCGACGGACTCGCCTCGCCCTTTGGAAGGCTGCTGAGTAGGAGGAGGAGTAGGAGGTTGAACGTCCCCAGCCGGGGAGCGCTTCTTCTCCTTCTTCTTCTTCTTTTTCCCTTCTCCTTGCCCTTGCCTCCGTCCGGAGCAGGGCGCTTTTTAGCAGGCGTCTCCGTCAGGGGAGCCTCAGCCTTCCTCGCCGTCGAGGATCCTTTCGCTGACTTGGCAGCCGCCGACAGCTTCGGGATCCTCGGTAACGCCGAGATCGGCGTTTTCGCCGGTACCGAGCCCGATACCGACGAGGTGGACGGAACGGCAGCCGCCGATACCGTCGATGGCGTGGTCGTCTTCTTGTCGGCCATCTTGGAAGTGGAGATCTCGTCTATCGCCCGCAGAGACTGTTCCCAACAATAAGACTTAAGTCTCGCGGACCGGTTGCGGAGAGTTTGGGGAGTAAAATCCCGGCAAATTGGGCAAGTCCGGATGTTGTGGGACTCACCGAAACAGAAGAGACACTCCTTGTGGTTGTCGTTGAGGGCAACCTTGCGCCCGCAGGACACGCACTTCTTGAAGAGCGCGGACATAAGACGAAGAACGCCAAACTGCGAAAATCCGAAAAGACCAAAGCCGAAGGGGGAGTCCGAAAGAGAGGTCAGAGACAGTCCAAAAGTCCGTAAAACCGTGAAAACAGCAAGCCAAGCACAAAAGTGAGAGGAACAAACTAAAGAACCTTCCGTACGCGACGGCGGACGAGAAAGAACTGAGGAGAGACCGTTGCTCGGCGGGAGGAGCATGCGCAGTACCGGCGTGGGGGAGGGGTTCCCTCCAAGCGAACAAGCTCTAGAAGTTTCCGAACGCTACCGCGCAGGCGCTAAAGCTCCTAGTGTATGAAGGCACAGAGACCACGAAGAAGAACTATACTTCCAAGCTTAAGTAAGAGCAATAGAATCTTCTGTTTCCTCCTTGGAGACCAGGGCAATCCTGGACCTATTCAGTTAAGTGCAGAGCTTGAGAAAGTTACTTATCTGAATTACAGCTCCCCAAATCCCCCAGCCATCATAGGCATGTAGAGAAAGTCTTTAGGAAAATTCTAGGGAGGCATAGCTCAAGCTTCTTTGGAGCAAACAAGAAGCAAACGCCAATAATTATAGAAAAACCTACAGAACTTAGGAAAGTTACTTTTGAGGTTTCCAGGTCCCTGAATCAGCAAGCCAGCACAGCTACTGGCTGGGCTGGCTAGGGAATTCTAGGAGTTTAGTCCAAAACAGTAACTTTTCCAAGCTCTAAAGCCATCAAAATTATGATTTAGCTCACATTTTTTTACACAACCTCATTGTTCGGTGGGCATTTTGTAAATGTTACAGCTGTCTAGAAATAAATGTAGCTGTTACCTCCTGAACAGTGTTTAAATTGTCATGAATTTTGGAAGCAAGAAAAATAAACAATATCAAAGGATGTATTGAAAGAGCAGTAGAATTATGTTTGGAAAGGAGTGCCTCTTGTTGGAATATTATCAAAATATTTTCTCAGGGAAAAGAAAGTTGCTGTCTGGAACAAGTAGCAGAAGAAGCAGTTTTAAAGGGAGATAAGGTCAAACACTTGATAGGCCCTTCTGGCAAAAAACCAAAACAAAACAAAAAAGACACCACAGAAACTGACACTGGCAGAGATGTTTTCTGGACCTAAAAGATGCTTTCCATCTCTTAATTTCTATGAGACTAACAGATGCTCCACACAGAAGTAAGAATATTTATCTATGCAGCCTTTGGCATGTCTGTACCACATATTTGACAGACAGGTTGCTATGAAAATTTTTATGGCTCACATCACATATTGTGTTGCACTTAGTGCTTGAAAAGTCACAGCTGGCTTGTTCAAATAGACTTCCCCACTCAAATTCTTCTCACTACTCCCATGCCCAATTCTGTGGCAACCCACTGCTAGAGGTAAATATCAGGCAGATGGAACATTGGCAATCCTTATTGAATAACTTGGAACAAGATCAATCAACTGATTAGTCTAGAAGCCATAATCTATCCTAAGATCTGGAGTTACCTTATTGCTATAGCTGGTCCTGCCATTGTTATTGTTGTTTCCCTTTTCCATCACAGAGATACAATAGCTCATTCATTTGGGGTAAAGAGCATGTATCAAATAGCCAAATGAACTGGCCCTATAGTTAGAATAAGACAGCAATCTCATTGGGCATCAGGACAGACAATTGGGTATCAGGGAAGCAAATTTTTAGCTATTTAATTTAAACAAATGTATATTATTGTTCTTTTCTATTTTTACTTCCTGGGAAAACCATATGGCAAAATACAGTGGTAAGCCTTAAGTATTGGGCACTTGCCAGGGGTGGACATCATTTGCTGTTCTATCTCTAATAGCAAAATCAGGAATGGAGCATCCTCCTGGTCACATTAACCTTATTAAACCAGCAAGAAGGAAGCTTTCATCCGTCATTTAGGAAAGATTACGATTTTCATTCTGCCTCCTTATATCCTCAGAGAGGGAGGTGTTCTAACAGTGAAATGGACAACGTTTTACTCCGTGTCTGAGGCTAACTTTCTCTTGGTTCAATAGAGTCAATGACCTGGTGAAATGGTACAAGTTAATAAATGATTATAGAGACACTGATTTGTCACTGTGCTGTTCGTTTATGCCTAGAGTGGAGAAAGACTGAATTGCTATTTGTTGCAGGGAATTAATTGTCAGAATGCAGAAATCTTAGAGTCTGAAAGACAGGATGGGACACCAACCAGTTCAGACTGAGATCCAATACTGATCCAGTACTGTTTGCATTCAAGTTGTTTCTAACTTATGGCAGTCCTATCACAGTGTTTTCTGGGCAAGATTTATTCAAAGGTTTGCCATTGCCTCCTGTTGAGGCTGAGAGTGTGCTTTGCTCAGAGTCATCCAGTGGGTTTCCATGGCTAAGCAGGGATTCAAACTCTAGTTTTCCAAATTCCTAGTCCCATGCTCAAACTAACACCCCACACTGGCTGAGTGTCACCACTAGTGGAACATAAATCTCAGCCAGTGGGCTTGACCAACTGTTTGGAGATAATTATTGCTGCTTCTGTTTCACCACTTGTCTACCATAGGGGTACACCACACTTTGAGGTTAGCAAGGCTTTCTGCCATAAGAGCAAATGGCAGAAAGTGACATGCTTGTATGAATGTGTGCTCTAGAACAGGAACTCAGCTTCTCTATTTGGCTGAATTAGTAAAGAGCAGGACTGTATTTCCTAATCTTAACACATGGGATGTTCAAGGACACAAGAAGTATCTCATTTTTCTTCATGCGGTTTCCTGTGTTGCATTGAATAGTGAATTCAGACTGGAAATCCAGTGTGGCACCCACTTGCATGGCAAGGTAGAGATCTTCTTGCATTGTGGATGGAAAAGTTTGTTCTCTACTGATGATTCAGGCTACACTCATATAGATGTGTACTCTTCTAGCTGGATAATGGCTTGTGTTTATTCCTGTGAGATAATAGATGAAAACAGAGATTGTAAAGAGAAAATAAGTGAAGATATAATTGCAGAGGTCCTTTGAGGAACGCAATTGTAGAGCTTGTTCTTTGAACCTGTTTTCAGTGGGTATTGTTTGAAATTAATTTAATTAGTGAGAAAATAATAGAGTGCTTGTGTCCAGGACAATGAAATTTGGAAACTTTTCCCAAGCTCCTGCATTATTTCATCAAGTACTGATATTAACAAGATATGTCACAAGAGTTTCATGAAGTCACAAGGAAGTCTTTCGTGAAACACTGTTTACTGATTCCATCTGTGTTGTAACTTTGGATGAAAGAAAAGGGTTTCTGTCTTATAACAGGTTGATCTGCTTTCCCTTATTTACTGCAGTTCTAGAGCCTGAGAAAGTTACTTTTTGGGAATTCCCTCAGCATGGAGCATCCTGACTTTGCTGCCACTACTGTTGTTGTTGTGTGCCTTCAAATATTTTCTGACCTATGGCAACCCTAAGGGAAAACTACCACAGAGTTTTCTTGACAAAATTTGTTCAGAGGGGATTTGCCTTTGCCTTCTTCTGGGGCTGAGAAAGTGTGACTTCCCCAAGCTTAGTCAATACTTTAAAAAGTAGTTTTTTCTTGTTGAAATGACTTTCAAGTCATTTCTCACTTACAGTGACTGGAAAGTAAATCTATCGTGGGGTTTTCTGGGGCTGAAAGTGTGTGATGTGTCCAAGTGTATTTTCATGGCCAAGTGGGGAATTGTAGCCTGTCTCCATGGTTGCAGTTCAGTGGTTAAACCACTATATCACACTTTCTACCCATACATAAAACTGTGCATTTCTCAACTTAAGGTTAAACTACAGGTGACCCTGAAGAAGTCTCTTTGGCCATTTCCACACTAGGCTGTTATAGCGCTATCATTCCACTTGCAACATCTTATGTAATCCCGGGGTTTGCAGTTTCGGGAGGGGCTGGAATGCAAACCCCAGGATTCCATAGGATGTTGAAAGTGGAATCATAGCACTATAACAGGTTCGTGCGGAAGCATCTTTTGTGTTGCACTATTCACTTTCAAATGGAAATATTCAAGGGGGCATGTCCTGCAATTGGAAAGTAAAGATCAAGATCATGGAGCACGGGGAGAAGAATTTAAACCTTTACTCCCACTTCATAATGCTCTTTTGGTGGGAGGAGTTTTCCTTGACTCTCCAAGATAACCTCCCCTCTCAAACAGCAGCTGGAGGGGGAGGCATTAGGAGCAAAGATTACACCCTGTCCCTCTCCAGGTACACTCCACAGGCCTAATGTTTTTTTGGGGGGGTTAGCTTAAACCACCACCACCACACTCCCTGCCAGGTGGCTGGTTTAACATTACATGCAGTTTGTTCTTGTCACATCGGTTTGCCCCTCTTGTAATGCAGGGCTGAGTTAACCATTACAAATTACAGGGCCACAGAACCAGCTCTATGTTAAAAGTGAGCAAGATGAATCATTCTAACCAAAACTGAGCTGGGATTGTAGCTTCTATGACTTACACTCAGACAGTGGCTTGACAGATTGATCTGAAACTCAGCAGTATAGGAGACGCCCATTTGAAGACAGTTCCTGACTGGTTTGAGACAAAAAGAATAAGAAATGGTTTATTTATAGGAGTGGCAAGTGACCTCCAGCTGATTAACAGATAGTGTCAGTTTTCTCCTCTTATACATGCCAAAATTCAGGGTTGTATGGTTTGTAAGCCTCAGGTAAAAAAAAGAGGGGGGCATTTTAAAGTAGGCTTAGTCTTTAGAGATAGGCCTTTATATATGCAATCGTTATCTGCTCAGAAGAAAAGCCTTATACCAACATTAACCTTTCCCTCACAGTTTTCTCTGGGTGCTCCCTTCCTCTGAGAAATGGGCCTTTTAACTGTCTTACCTTCCTGCACAACGAGGGTTGGTAAACATATGGCCCTCTAGATGTTGTTCAGCTTCAGCTTCCATCAACCCTTGCCAGCATTGTCAAGGAATAGTGGAAGTTGTACTAGTAGCCCAAAAACATATGTAAGAGCTGTATCTTGTCCAGCTTGATCTACCATACTTTCCCCCACAAGGTGCCTTCCAGATGTTTTCGACTATAGCTTCTATTAGCCGATGGCTGCCTGTCCAACAGTTCGGAATGATAGAAGTTGTAGTCCAGAACTTCTGGAGAACAGTGTGTTAGTTTGAATTAGAGACTAAACCTTTCTAAAATTATTTCTGATTGAAGTCCTCAAATAAAGACAGAAAAAAAATTGACTTAGCATTAAGAAGTCTGTTTAACATGGCACAAAACAACTATTGAAGCTAATTGGATGTGACCACATAATGCAAAGCTCAATTTTTTTTTTATTTAAGAGAGAAGAATTCACATCTACCCACAACAGAGACATGAAATGCATGCTCAGGATTTCTTAATAGTAATAATTTCCTCTGCCATGTTCCCACAGATACAATGCCCTGGAATGCTGTTGAGTAGAGAGTGTCCAAGACTGATGTTGATCAGGGCTGTGATATATTCAGATAGCAAACTCATACCAAAAATAGATTGCACAAAATACAGAAATATTCCTGCACTATCTGTTGTAATATAATTGTTGTGCGGACATAGCAACTTTGGTGCTACATCTACAAACTATGGTGGTAGCAGCAGCAATCTTGTGGGGGAGACTCTCAGGAGAAAAGCCGTGTGAGATGACTTCCAAACTGTTCCCATCTTCTGTTATGAATAGCGAATTCCTTGGAAATACTGATAAGCATCTTGTTTAGGATTCATATTTGTGATTGTAAACAGCCAAACATGACATCCCAAACTCTACAGTTGTGGAGCAGCCCAGATGAAAAGCTTGGCTTTCGAGGGGTTGGCATTGTCAGATGGAGCTACAATAATGGAATTTGATCATCATAGTTATCATTCAGGATACAAGATCCAGCCATGTTGTTCTGCAATATTAGTGTATTGCCAATTAAAGAAAGAAATACTGGCCTGGCCAACTTCTGTGCCTGTATGAGAGAAAAACTGTTTCATAACATCAAGAGGATAATCCCTAGAGGTTGTTGTGAAATGAGTGAAAGAAGAAGCTGGTTAAAAAGTTGTCAACTATATATATTAATTAGCAAAAGTGCAAGAAATGGATAAATTTGATTTTGAATGTAAATTTTTATTTTTTATGGGGAGCTCAAAGCATACAACTAGATGGTTGGTTTCATAGAAAGCATTTAGTCTGTGAAATGTTAGCAGTTCATAATCCTAGCAAGCGTGCGCATTCATCTCTCATCCCACAGTGCTCAGACTACAGGCCTTTGGTGCTGTGAAGTGAAATACAGCTCTCAATCTAATAGACTTTATGTACAGAATTGAAACTGTGCCACTGCATCATATATAGCCAAAGCAGAACTGTAAGTCATAAATGATTTCACATTTCCAAACATTATTTTTCCCTACCAGGGTGTTTACTGGGTCCCTCACCATCTTGTAAAAGCAGAGCTGTCTACTTTTGTTTGTGGATGGCAGCAGAGTCCAAAAATAGACTCATTTCCTCATTCTGTCATATTACTCTGCACTGAGTTATGGACCAACAGAGTTATGCTGCTGGATTCAATCCTATTTTTGAGTGAGCAAGTGCAGACTACCTAATAAGGCTGCATCTTTTTCTGATGCTCAAATGGCTTCATTTATTGTCTTATTTTGGCAGAATATGTTACCCATATGCTGCTGTTGGAGGTTATTTCTCCCAGTGTGTGTTACTGCCATGACTGATATCAAGATATTTGCTCATATTGCCTTGAACCTCCTGTAATTACAAAGTTGCTATGGAAGAATGCTGTATTTGTTACACATTTCTGCTGTCTACTGCTCTGCAAAACAAGGGCAGCCCTGCCATTAGGTAAAATGAAGTAGATTCTGATACTCCCAAATGTGGGTGTCTCAAGGTCCACCTGCGATGCCAGTACCTCCATAAAACCGTGGGGAATTATTAGCTCAATAGAAGAGGCCTGTGAGATGGGACTAACCTACTGAGATCTTTCCACCTCTGTTTACCAGTACTTCTGCAGGGAAGAACCAGTCAGAGATCCAAAAGTAAGCTTAATTGGATTTATTGGGGGAATTAATCACACACACAAGATCCAAGCATTCACACAATCACACAAGGCTAACTGAAGGTAAAAGGAGGAAAGTTTTGGATAGCAAGATTTCAGAGCATAGAGAGTGATATTTACCATTCTAGAAGAGCAGCAAAGAAGCAGCGATGTAGCTTAGATTTGCGTCTAAGGACAGTATGCAATCAGGAATCAGAACAGCAGAATAGTAACCAGCAATTGGAGTGCTGTGAGTTGGCTGGCCAAAAATAGGGGTTTATATATATGATTTCTGCCTGGAGGACAAGGGTATTAATGGATCTCTGGCCAAGTAAACAATGGAGTTGACAGAGTGGACAATGAGGTCTGGAATGGGGTAATGGTCTTCGTGTTAGGCAACAAAGAACTAATGGTCATCCTGATAGCTCAGTGCTTTTTGAACAGGTTTTAGGACAAAGGAGAGGTTTGCTTGGTCAGAGGAAGAGGAGTAAAGACAATCAGCAGTCTTGGGAGAATCTCCCAGATACTATTGTCCAAAAGGTCAAGTCATTAAGGCTAAGCTCAAGCCTATTTATTATCTCTGAAGTTTCTTGGTGATTTCCTGACTATGGCTTGGCTATGCCTAGAGGTATCTTCTGATCAAATTCTCAGCACACCTGTTCAGCCAGTCTTTTCCTCTTGTTCAGCTCAGCCATACAGCCATAGCACAGCATGTTTTATATTAACATCAGTTAATACATTTTGCCAATTAAACCATATCAAAGTGTGAGGGTGTACAGCCTGGTAACACTACCTCTGGCAGAAGACTGTGGTTCTCACAAAAAAGCAACATATTTTATCACTATTGCACAGAAGCCAAACTAAGTGAAATCCCAATGATTTCAGTGAGTCTACTCTAACTATAACAGAGCCTGAATCTAACCTGTTATATTTTTATTGTTAGTGACATGCCCTGTCCCTTGTGCCAAAATAACTCAGTTGGCCTTGAATGCTATAAAACTTGACTGTGAAGAAGGTATAATTTGCTGGTCTAGCTCAGGAAGCAAAATGTCTGGGCGGTCTTGTAAAAGGCTGTGTCTATTCATTTTTTTTAATCCTGTCATCCTTAGATCTCTCTAGCTTATAACCTTGCTTCTTATAACAACATTGTTACATATAATTAATACATGGGGAACAGCACATTTCAGATCACATGGAAGAGAGCACTTATGTTTTGGTACCCAAGGACCAAAGGTACCTCTCTCACTACACTGTTATGGTGCTATTATTCTACTTTAACTGCCCTGGCAGCACCCTTTGGAATTCTGGGGTTTGTGGTTTGATAAGGCCCTTAGTTCAATCAAGGTGCTAGTGAGAGTATTGTTCTGCAAATAACTTTTCTCCGGAGTAGCTTTCTTTTCTTCTCAAAAGCAATGAAACCATTGCTCTCAGGGATAGGAGGAAATCGTTATTTGGGAAAAAGTAGTAACTCAACAATGGAGCATATGCTTTGGATATGGAAGGTCTCAAATTCAGCCCCCAACATCTCCCAATAGTTTTGGGAAAGACTTTTGTCTGTAATCCTGGAAAAGTACTGGTAATCAGTGTAGTCAATATTCAGTCAGAGCAGGACTGGAGAACATGTGGCCCTTCAGGTGTTGAGCTGTAGCTCCCCTCAGTCATAGCCAATAGGGGGAGCTGCAATCCAGAAACATTGGGTGGGCCATGTCTTCCCCATCTGTGAAGCAGATGGACCAATATTGTCTCTTGATTTAAGCTGTTACCCCCAAACATGGGTGACTTGGGGTCCACCCACAATGCCAGTGCGTCTGTGAAAAAGTGGGGAATATTAGCTCAAAGAGGAGCCCTGCGAGAAAGTGGTAATCTTATGAGATCTTTTATGCCTATGTCTACCAGTACTAATGCAGGAAAAAACTAGCTGGAGATCCAAAAGTAAGCTCGTTTGTTTTATTGAGGAAATTATCAATCACAAGCATGCAAAATCCAAGCAATCTCACAACCATACAAGGCTAACAGAAGGAAAAGGGAGGAAAAGATTGGATAGCAAGAATATAGTCTGATGTGGATGATATTTACAAACTCAGCAGAAAAGCAAAAAAGTGATGTGGCTTAGACTAGGCATCCAAGAACAGTATACAAAAAGGAATTGGAGCAGCAGAGTGATGACCAAGAACCAGTGTACTGTGAGTTGGCTAAAAGACTGGGGTTAAATGCTCTATTTTTGCCTGGAAGGCTAAGGTCTTAATGGCTCTCTGATAGAGAAAACAATGGAGTCTGGAGGGTGGGCAATGGGGCCCAGGTTGAACTAGCATTTGGTCTTAGCATTTGGTAACAAAAGGCTCATGGAGGTCTTGATAGCTCCTTTATTGCTGGGGCGGTTGGGGACAAAAGGGAAGCTTGTTGGTCAGAGGAAGAAGGACTAAGAAAATTAGCCATCCTGTGAGAACATTGCAGATGCTATAGCAGATACTATCGTCTTTAGAGTCATTGAAGGTTAACTGTAAGTTTATTATTACTAGAGTTTCTTGGTGATTTCCTGACTACGACCTGGCTATGCCTTGAAGTCTTACTGACCTGGTTTTGCAATGCACATGTTTGGCCAGCTTTTCCTCCTAGCCAGCAAGGCCATGCAGCCATAGCAGTATATAATTTATATGTATGTCAGTTAAATCATATTTTACCAATTAAACTATATCAAAGCATGGGGGTGTATGGCCTATTATCAAAGCCTCTATGTTTCTTTTAATTTCTTTCCTGCACATGTTAATATAATTTAAAGTTTTGTTGTTATTATGTGCCTTCAAGTCATTTCCAACTTATGGTGACCTTAAGGCTAACCTATCATGGGGTTTTCTTGGTAAGGTTGATTCAAAGGGAGTGTGCTATAGGGATTTGAGCCTTGGGCCATTTCTGTACTAGCTTGTTACAGCGCTATGATTCCACTTTCAATATCCTATGGAATCCTGAGGTTTGCAGTTTTGGGAGGGGCCTCCTGGCCCCTCCCGAAACTGCAAACCCCAGGATTCTATAGGATGTTGAAAGTGGAATCATAGCGCTATAACAAGCTAGTGTAGAAATGGCCTTGGTCTCCAGAGCTGTAGTCCAATGCTCAGACCACTACACCATGCTAGCTCTCACAGTAGCAAAAAGTTAAGAAAGACCATCACAATTATTATTTAGAAGTCAAGATGAATTAAATACCAATTCAGATAAGAAAAGAGAACATTTTTCTGTGTTCCTGCTCAGGGTCTTGATTAGTGTGATTAAGAAATATTCTCAATCTAAACAATGGATCCCTGAAAATCCCAAAGGTTCTGAAGCTTAGTTCAGATACTCAAAGCCTGTGGACTTCTTTTTTTTTAGATTCAGATTACATGATATTTGTTCCATACTCCTCACTTCCAAAATGTTAGGAAGATACCTTTAAAAAAAAAAGAAGGGAAGAATGTGTTATGAGGTCAATGTCTTTTTAAGGAGAGAGTGGTGTAGAGTTTTAACATTTGTTGTGTATGTTTCTATAAATAGAGGTTAAGTTCTTGTACAAATTGAGGATATGACAGCACATAGATAATGTCTTTGGTACATAGCATTAGTTTTCCTTTTGAGGCCGCTCCCTAAACGGCAAGCCTCAGGATTCCATCGGCTGTTGAAAGTGGAATAATAGCACTATAACAGTCTAGTGTGGAAATGACTCTCAAGCTGTAAAATCATAGATTAAGGCAACATAATGTAACTTGCAACTTGCCTTCCTTCCTTCCTCTAGAGAAGGAGTAGGCAACTGAGGTGGACCCAGAGACTAATTTTCTAGGAGTCAGGCTTGGGAAACTTGAAGGTGGATCCTCGATTCTTTACCACAATGACTGGCAAAAGTGCCCTCTAACTCACAACAAATCTAGAAGCACTGGAAGTCCACTTCAAATTTTTAGAAATAGGTAATTTTTGTTTTTTGATGTTGAACAATGCAGCAGCCTCCCTATTTAGAAGATAAATTGCCTCTTCTCAAAGCTTCCAAGAAGAGGCAACTCACACCTCTTTTCTTTGGAAAAAAAATTGCTGAAGGAATCTGGAAGGAGCAAAGATTGTAGAAACAGCCTTGGGAGGTGCATGAGGTCCAGGACTGCCCTCTGCCCACCCTTGCTTTAGAGTAAACACAAAGAACCTGATCCACATTGGGGATCTGCAAGAACCTTTAACATTTTTCTTTCTACTTTGGGCCCAATCTAAACAACACATATACCAGACTGCAGTTCTTATTATCAGGAACTGTTCCATTGGTTTCAAGAGATTAAATGAATTTTATTTATGTATTTTAGTTTGCTTTTGTAGACTGCTTTGGAAGCTTGGTTAAGGGACAGTATGTAAAACAAATAAATAAAATTCCTGTGGTTAAACATGGGAGGATTTACACTGGAGTCCTTCCCCACCCCCCCCCCCGGGGCACCATTGTGGAAAAATGTTCTTCTCAAATGCAGTTGGGACTTTGTGGACATTGCCTAATAAATATAGCACATTGGGTGCGTATTGTGTTAGTAATGTAAGCAGGTGCCACACACCAATACACAATGTTGTTACTGCAACACTGCTGTTTTATTGATTGTGTTTATACAAACACATCCCAAGAGATGCGGGGCAGTGTAGTGCTGAAACTGAGAGAGCAGAGGGAGGTGAGGCAGCCATTTTAGGCTGTTTTTTAAAAAATCTTAGAACTGCATGCATACTTTTGCACAGTGCAGGAATGAGGTTTAAAAATAAAAGACTCAGTCACACAGTTTTGTTGGTGCACAGTGAAAAGTAGCCTTAAAAATAATAATATTTCCACCAGTGAAATGCTTCCTCCCACTCATGGCTGAGAGCAATTCAGCTCAAATGGCTGGGCTTCCCTGATCCTGCTAGCCCAAGGGACAGAACTGCCTTTCTTGATCTTTGCCTTTTTGTTCCTTTCCTTACCTTCTTTTCCCCACACCCCCACAGCTCTTGGATGAGATGCAGCAACCCCAACCCACCCTGCCCATAAGTAGGCAGATTGAGAGCCTGGATCAAAATTAATGTCAGGAAAGAGCAGCTTACCTCCCAACTGTCCTGATTTGGCAGAGACAGTCCTGATTAATCCTCTGTCATCCCAGTCTTTCTGCTGCTTTTAAAACGTTCCAGTTTCTTTTTCTTCCTCCCACTTCCCTCCCTTGCCCTCAGTTTATTTCAATTGCTGCAAACTCAGCTCAACATTCAAAAGGGATTTGCCTTTAACTTTAGCGGAGGGGAGGGGAGGGATTGCATCTTGCCCTTCTCATTAGGTTCAGGAGAAAGCAAACTTCTGCAGCCTCTCTTAGCTTCTCTGTTCTTCCTCTTTAGTAACTTTTGTCATCTTGACTGCTAAAGGTTGTTGCTGGGCCACATGTGTCCCAATTTTTCTCTGTGAAATTTTGGAGGATGTGGAGCAGGGAAGGGAAGGGGAAGAGAGGGGGAAGTCTATTCAAGCAGAAGGATCAATGGGAGATACTTGCAGTACTGAACACAGCACCGCAATTCAGTAGGTAAGTTGAAGCAGGAGCTGTACAGCAGGAGCGAATAACTCTGGAAAAGCCACAAGCCTTTGGGGACTTTGAAGGTGCTGCAGTTTGGTCCCAAATGCCAAAATCCTTGGGGAAATATCGTAGCTGGAAGGGGCTTGCAGTCCCTTTCTAGTTTCATTTTTTAATAGGCCGAGTGGGCTGGGGGCAGTTGCTAGGAGCTTTCAGAAATGGCAACATTGCATTTTCCATACTAAAATAGGTGTACATTGGGGGCTTTTGTTGTCTGTGGGCCACAAAAATCAGTCTTGTGGATCCTGTGCATCTCATCCTGGTTCTATAACTTTAATGTTGCTTCCTCCCTTGATTAGATGCCATGAAATAAGTGACAATGCCTTAACTGAGTGTGTTTTGTTCGCTAAAGTTGCAGTAATTCTAGATGAGAACATACATGACTTGGTAACACAGAGAAAGCAGAGTCACCTCCCAAGTAATGTGGGATGATGGATAGTATAGTGAGAGAGAAATAGTTGCAGCACAGGGGGTTGGGGCGGGTGTCACGCATCATGTGAATGAACCAGATAATGCAGTTCATGAATGAAAATTATATTTTAAATTGACCTAGCATGTATCACTAGGAAACAAACATGCACACATTCATTTGATTTTCTCTCAGTTTCCCACAGGGGCTTATTAGTATCTGTCAATGCACCACACTGTGTTGTATGTTTATACAACATTCTTGCAACACAAATAGCTGAGGGGATATAGAGAATAAAAGGCATGCCAATAGCATCTCTGTTGTGCTCAAAACAGAGAGATGAACACAAGGCCAGGGACTTCTGCATTATGACAAACAGATTATATAAACACTGCCAATAGAGGTATTCGTCAAACTGTCTCCACATTACATAACCATTTTCACTGTATTAGGAACAGTCTGTATTCAGCTCTTGTGCTGAACAATAAAATCAAACAAGGGATCCACTCAACCACTAATATTCCACTTTGTACTTTATTAAATGTAATACTTTTAACATGACGATTACTATTTGCTGCATTTTAACTCTATGAATGGACATGGAGAGAGACTGGAAAAGTTACTTATTACACTATGGCTTCCAGAATGCCTGACAAGATACAGTCAGCACTCCACATTTGCTTGTTTCACTTTTGTGGATTTGATTATTCACAGATTATTGCTGTCACCTATGTTGCCTCCCTATGCCGATTAATAGGGACTGCAAGCCTCCTGAGACTGAAACACGGCAAACGAGGCTTTTAAGTCCCTATTAAAAATTGTGTGGGGCAGCAGTGAAGGTTGCAGTAAGCCCCACCAGCCAGCCACTTCTGCCTTGTGAAGGAACCCCGATGTCTCAAAGGAGTCCACAGTGGGTTGAATCATAATTTTTTGTGTGTATTAAATATGGTTCGGGAGGAATTAGTTATTAATGTTTTTTTCACTTTCATGGGGGTCCTGTGCCCCTAACCCTAGCGAATGTAGAGGGATGACTGTACTTTATTTCCAGTGTTACTATAATAAATGTTATGATTTGTTTTATAACTACTGAGTCAGCCTGTGTTATCTAAAGTCACTGATAATAAAGAGAACACGCTACCCTTAAATAAATTGTTTAGTTTGGAGTGAACGCTTAGATCCTAGAGCTGTTGTACAAAGGTTGTGATAAAAGGGTGAAGTCATGGCTAAGTGATATTAACAGGACACCTTATTAGAGTGGAACTGCCAAACCAAATCTGAGGAGAAATAAAAGCCTGTCACACCAACATGGTTTGATGGCCAAATCATTCTGCTGAATAAGGCATTTAAAAGACATGGTCTAGTGGTTTGTTTGAGTGTTGGACTGGGGCAGTTTCCACACTATACTGTTGTAGTGCTATTATTCTACTTTCAACCTCTTGTGGAATTCTGGGGTTTGTAGTTTCTTGAGGCCCAAGAGCTCTCTGGCTGAGAATTGTAATTGCTCCTCCCTAAACTGCAAACCCCAGAATTCCATGGGATGTTGAAAGCAGAATAATAGCACTATAACAGTGTAGTGCAGAAATGGCCTAGGATTCTGGGAGATACAGGGTTTTGAATCTCTGCTCAGACCTGGAAACCCGCTGGATATCCTTGGGCAAGTCACAGTCTCTCAATGTTGTTACCCTGTGTTTTGGGGGGGTCCTTGGAGGGGCGCCCATATTGCCAAATAAAATACCAATTGGAGGAAAATTAACTGGAGCACGCTTTTGGTTAACAAGAGGCAGGGTAATTTTGCAAGGATCTTGAAACCCAATGTCTACAGCTTCAGGTCAGGGAACAGGCACACAAGTTTAGAAGTAACCAAAAATAACAGTTTTATTGGAAAACAACAGAAAATAAACAACACACACACACTAACTAACCGGAAAGCAGAATTGGAGAGCATAAGAATGGGTAATATGACACCTGGTCTCGCTGTCCTGGCGAAGAAGAGATGGGGTTCCAAAGAAGAAAGCTCAGCGTGGCTGACTGAGGGGAGTTCCCTTAGACGACCAGCAGCAGGGAAGGATGGCAGTCCAAAGTAGTCTGAAGACCGTTTGAAAATGAGGGTTTTTTATAGGGGAGAAGGTGCCTGCCGGCTATGGCAAGCCAGGTGAGAACAAAAGGAGTTTTGGCTCTGGACAAAGGATTTGGAAAGGTCAAATTTAACATGATGAGCTTAACGCTTGATGACAATAGTTTAAATGTCTTGTTTACTGGACTGGCTCTGCTGAGAGCCACGCAGCTATTGTGAAGTTTGCAAGTGGAAGTTCTCTGAAGCTAGGAGCGAAGCTTGGGTTGCTGGCCTCAATAGAGTCTGGAATGTGATAAACATTAGCGGCCACACTCACGTCCGTGCTTGTCCGGAGAACCTCGCAAACACATGGAGTGAGTGACTGAAAGCAGTTCCAGCTAAGGCCGAATTAGAGGATATCAAAGTGATATCTGGGGGTCCTCACCTACCGTGCCATACTGGAAGTTACAAATGTGAGAGGAAGGCAGTGGCAAACTGTGACATCATAGACTTTTGATGCAAAATATTGTTTAATTTGCTATCTATATTAAAGTAGTCTGGTTATGTATGTACTGTGTATTAGAGGTAATAAAGTAAGGATCTGATAAGGATGAGTGACAGACCGGAATGTTGAGAGTGAATGATGATTGGTAGAATGTCTGTGGGAATTGGAATAAAGTCAGTGACTGACAGTTGATATAGGCAATTATTATATTACTATATTATAATATGTATTTATATGCCTTAGCCTCAAGGAACAGTATATGTTAGAGAGCTTGGATTCAAGGTGTCTGTGGTTGTAATCAATAAATAAAAACAAACAGTGCCTGCTGGAGATATAAATTGCATAATATCTCCCACAAGGTCTCTCTAATTGGTGGCCATGGCAGTAGGACAGAAAGACGTCCCTATATTGTTGGCAGAAGTGGGGATGAGGGAAAGGCTTTGTAGTAACAGTGACATTTGTGGAAGTTTTCACATTTGGTGACAGTAGAGGTTTAGACAAAGCTTCATACGCCAAGTGGAAAAGTGGTGGGTTAAGTGGCAAACCCCCATACAAACATGCTCTGAATAAACCTTGCCAGGAAAACCCAATGATGGGGGTGGGTGTCACCATAATTCAGCCTCGACTTGATGGCACATAACAATTACAGGAGCAATCAACCTTTGCCCCAAAGTCCTACCTTGATGGGACATGCAGATATCAGTATATTGTTACAATGCTCCAACAGAACTTCCAGGTATTTGGGTTGTGAAAACAATATTTTATATCCTGTTCTTACATCTTAATGTTTACTCATGCTGTTTATGACATTACATGCATCAGTTTCCAAATGTATATCAGTGTCTGAAGTTTTTAAAAAGCATTTTTTCTTACTCAAGTGGATTTTGCTTTACTAGTGTATTGTTTGCAATAGTATTTTATGGTACATATGTAATAGGAACATGCACACTGCACACACACACCATCCAGAACCCTCAACATAGAACAGTACATGATTTTAGAAATGTCAGAGCATAATTGCTTCATATTTCTCCACATGCACATGCACACCCTAAGTCATACATCATACATGAAAAAAATGCTTTATAAAACTGGAAATCTGAGAAGTACAGAGAATAAGTCAGGAAAAATACCCTTAAGTTATTCTGTACATGAAATACTGCTGTTTGAGGAGCCATGATCCCCCGCTGCACTCAAAAGTGGGTATGGCTAAAAATACTTTAGTCTTCAGCCATTTCCACATGAAGTTGCTACACCATCATAGCAGCAGGTCGTTCCTGGGTCAGGAGCCATGCTATCACACGACATCATCGCTATCCAGCTGCTATCCCTTCCCCAAGTGTCAGAAACCAGAAGGAGTCCATTAAGCGCTTCTATTAGTGCTTCAGTCCCATCAGCCAACTCAGTGTGGAACTGTGATAGTGCTCCCTGTTCTCATGGATCCAGCAGTGGGCAGGCTGTAGGCATGCCCAGATTGCCCCTCCCTCAGTGATTCCCATGTTATGGTAACTTTGAAATCTATCATCTGTCCATGTTTATTTTAAAGTTCTCCTCTGAGTTAAAACTTTTTATTTTTTAAATATATTTTTTAGGCATTATAGCATGAAAATGCAATAGTGTACTGCTGTGTTTAGTACAGCTTCCAAAGAAAAACAAAACCAAACCCCAATCAATCGGGAGTGGTGGGGCACAGTGGAGATGGGGAGAGGTAGTGGCTAAGGATGCTGAGGTGCAGAAGGAGCACTGATGGCAATACTGCTACTCAGCGCTGATGACAGAAGTGTGAAGAAAATAGCGTTCCTAGCCCGATGGCATTGTGCAAATGGAATTTTGCAATTGTAACAGTATATCACGCTAATGGCCTCTAGTGAGGAAATGGCCTTCATGCAGCAAGAGACTTCCAGATCAAATATGATACAACTCAGCATTGTAATCCTTCATCTTCCTCCCTAACATAAAAATGAAGATCTATTTCCAGATTTTTCTTCAACGATGCAAAGGCATACATGTTCAGTTGTAGTGAAAGTGCTGTTGTTGGCGCTGTTTTATGCCCTCAAGTTGTCTCCAACTTATGCTGACTGTCAGACAAACCTGTCATGGGGTTTTCTGGCAAATGTGCAGTGTTTTCCCCAACTAGAAGTAGTTCCTGCATCTCTGAGATTACAATAAGGGATCTGAAACAGAAAATCAGTAATGAAAGAGCTTCTGAGAGGATCAGAGTGGTTCAGTGCAGATTTTTGTTTTTCCCCTTTTGGATGTGAAAGTTTGGGTATATTCATTGCATGTTCATGGAAGTAGAAACATTCGATGGGAAATCCTCAGTTTTGTAGCTGACAGTATAAGTCTTATACAGGTGCTCCAAAGCCAGATGTAATATGAGTTGCTCATCAGAAATTGTAATTGGTTTTATTTCCTTTGGTTTTTCAGTTTGTACTAAGTTTCAACCCCCGCCCTGAAACTAAATTTGCAGTTGTTGTTGGCATAACAAGATTTCAGTGCTGGAAATACTTTTAAAGATTCTTTTGCTCCATTTCCTCCGAATCAGCTTTTGCTTTTTGTATAACAGTTAGGGACTAGCTTCCAATACAAAATTCTCATGTGACACCTATTTTAACTTTCAAAGTTACATTTTATATTTAGAATAATCACCAAGATTACAAAAGAAATTTGCCTTTCTTCTTGCAGATGGAGTGCTAAAGACTCCCATAAAAAGCCTGACTATCCTAAAATGACTGGAATGTCTACATTCCTCAAACTGAAAACTAGGTCACAACTCAACCTAATAATGTCTGAAAAAATAATAATGAAAGCCTTATATTCATACTATTATTCAGAAGGCTATATGAGAACAGAGAAAGAATACTGAGTATTGTAATCTGTACTGTACTGTACTGTGTCACACACCTACGATGGGAAAAAAACCCAGTGCAAACACATTTTTTCTTCTGGCATTTAAAGAAATACGTGTATACCATTGCCTACATAATTCTCATAATGAAGACTGAGTGCTGAGGTCAGTAATAAAAACTGAGAACTGTCTACATCTCTTGCTTTAAGAGTGTGGAAAAGCATTTTTCCAGAGTAGCAACCAGAACACCCATCTATCCTAGAGGTACATAGAGATGAGACAAATAAGGAGTTAAACAACCAGAATAGGTGAAGGAGGACTGGTTAGGGAGAAACAGAAAGGAATTGCCTTAAAGATGTATTTCTTTCTGATTTCTAGTTCTATTCCAGTTCCCTCACTATGTGGGATCATTCAAGAACCCCTGGGAGAAGTCTCCCTCCCCTCACCACGCATGGCTAGATTCTATCTTCCAGGCAATTACTAATTCATGGAGGAAGATTCATTCACTGCTTGGCAGGTGGAGGATAGGGAGAGCTCCAGGTCTGGATGTTCATCAGACAGAAGGCCCTCAGTGGGTCCAGCTCCCTGCTGCTTTCCACACTTTGCTATTCAATTGTCCTCTCTCTGTCTCTGGTCCCAGTGGGTACTGGTCAAGTCAAATCCTACAACTAGGCAGAGCAATACATCCACCTTAGATGGCAAAGGTGAAGGAGGGATGGACACAGGGTGAGGCCCCACCTGTTAGCTTACTGAAACTGGCCAGGTGCTCTACTTCCTACCACTTGCCCAGATGCATATGCATGCCTCATATATGTCTTGAAGACCAGCATCTTCAAAAATTATGGTAAGATTTCCCCTGGAAAATTCTGTCAAACAGAGGTCTGTGCAGGGGCAGGGGTTGTTCTTAATAACGTCCTCTTGCAGAAGGCTGAACGATGTCCTGCCATCATTCCTTTCATCTAATAGACAGCTTTTTCCTTTTCTCCCACCAGTTACTTCCAGCCTTCTTTTGACTGTGAACTGGAATCTCACATTCTGCACTTAGTTCTTCACTAGGTTCTCTGCACAGAAAGCAGAGCTGCCCATAGTCAAGTACATTTGGATCAAACCCTTCCTGGGTTTAGCATCTGTCACCAAGCTCTTATAATGCACCTGTCAGAGGGATACTCCTTTTTTGGGGGGCCAACGCATGTCCTCCAAGAAAAACAGAAAGAGGTTGTATGCGATGGTGGTGGAGGAGTATTAGCTACAGCAATAAGCCTCTCCTTCTTCTGTCCAAGGAATTGTTTCCTGCTGGTGTAGACATCTTAATATCAGAGCTTAGGGTGTATCCACACTGATTACAAAGATCAGAAAATCCCAGGTTTTGTTCCTGTTCTTTTTTATTTTATTTTGGAGATCCATACACATTTTGTTTATTACAGAATATTTTCCCTTAGCTCCAATATGATCATAGCCTGTTTCTTTTCACTCAGTATAAAATCAGAAAGAACAAGAAGAAAACTTGGGACTTTTCAATCAGTCCGGATGTACCTTCAGTTTGTTTTTAGGAAGCCTTTGTCAGCAAGGAAGACCACTCTCTCTGGCCTAAGCGCAACTGCTCATCCTAAGTGAGTAACTGTTTCAATGAATATTACAGAAGTGTTGACTTACCTATTTCCCACTGATTCCATGGGTCTCCTCTAAATGGGATTCTCAAAAGGGTTTCAGCTGCAGCCTTCACACTTTTTCATGCTTCCCCATTCTTCCTTCCTTTCAGGACTTGAACATCTCTTTGGCTCTCAGACAGGAGCTTCTTTTGAAGGGCTTGCTGATGGAGGATCCAGCAATAGACCATCTTCTCTTCCTGATGAAAGTCAGTGTTCCTAAGACAACAGCCACTCAGCTTGTTCTTCAAAATTCAAAGGAGACTCCTTCAGGAAAAAATTGTCACTCAGACACACTTTTGGCCAGAATAGTGAAAGCTCATGCAAGCATAGAGATGAGAGAATGAACCCATGGACATCACAGGATTGTAACTTACAACTAGGAAAGTCCTTTTCAAACATGATTTTATCTGTTTAACATCAGAAAAGCAGGGGATACAGTTTTGTGGGAATGCGGGGCTTTGAAACAAGGCTTGGGTGAAGCAAAAAAGCCTTGTGAAGATTCCTGCACAGGTTTTAAGGTGGTGCTTCCTTCCTTCCACGGCACATAAACTTTTGGTTATGGCCAGCCAGCCACAAAGAGCAAGCCAGGGGAATCACTTGCCTTGATTCACTGTGCCAGCAATCTTATAGGCCTTGAAGTGAGTACCACAACATGCTGGCCTGGCTTGAAGACCTGAGTTCTCAGGATCTCCTGGTGAGGACCCATCTACCAGGATCTACCAGAAGTTTGGAAATGCAGGGCAGGAACTGATATATTTCCACATAAGTTCTTGAAAAAGAAGGACGATGAGATTTTCTTGCATGCTTTTTTCAAACAAGACTGTTATTGGGAGTAACTCCAACATCCTTTTCTTGAAGCAGCCTGAAGAATGCTTCCACCCTCCTTCCTTCCATCTAATGGACTGCCTTCTCCTTTTCTCCCACCAGAATGTTCCAGCCTTCCCGTGGTTGGGTTCTGGAATCTCACATACTGCACTTAGCACTTCATGCGGTGTTCAGTATGGAAAACACAGCCAACCACAGCCAGGTACATTTGGACCAAACCCAGGAACTGAAGAGAATAAATCACAGAAATATCCTCTTAATTCTGACTCAGTCTCCACCACATCCTTGTGTGCTCTAGGAAGGAGAAAGATGAGTTCCTCTGGAGAGTATCTGGGAGCTGGGTGATGGCATCAAAGGATAGGCAGGACTCCATCTGAAACAAGCTAGGGCCACTGTCTGTAATTTAGTCTTGATTCCCCATTCCAGCCATCTCATTAGTATGAGTATCCCCACCTGCTGGCCTGACTTGGATAGCCTAGGTCTCAAGATCTCCTGCTAAGGGCCCATCCTCCCCAGGAACATGGAAGATAGAGAGGCATTGAAGTCAAGGGAGAATCTGACAGAGAGCTACTGTGTTTTCTTGCTTTCCAGGCAAGAAAGAACTCCCTGGACTGCGAGAATTAGTAGCTGATTATGCTCTCCAGATCATTTCATGCCACCAGATATGAACTGGAAAGCCAGGAAGGGTCCTTGTTTGCCTCTACCAGTTCCTCCTGCACTAGAAAGGAAAGCAAGCTGGAAAACTGGATACCTTCACTCTCTTACTCAATGGAACCAGAAGGAAGCCAGCCCACTCTGCCAGAAAGATCTAGAACACCAAGGGATGCAATAAAATCTTCTCTTTCTTAGGACTGAACAAGAAAACAGTGGAAAACCTCTGGTGCTAGAAGGAACATGGGCATCAGATGAAAGATTATATCAATACCTGCTTCAAGGGGAGGTAGAGATATTTCTGTTTCCTTCTAGTACCAAATTTTCTTCATGGGGAAAAAAATATAGGGAGTGGCTATGAAATTTGCAGCCAAATGAATTATACTTTGTGCATGTTTAGCAAATTCCATAGGTAACCCGAAATGACATGTTGGTACAGAAAAAGTCAGTTACATAAAGACCAGCCTAAGAAGAACTGGGCATGCTCAGTGGCCTCCCTCACCTACAATAACCAAACTAAAAAAGGAAGAAAGAAAATTTGGAGGTGGGGCCTGGATGGTTTGAGCCTCTCATCTCTATTTGTGTGCTGGAGGTGGGCGCTGGACAGGAAGGTTTGGGGAAAGAGGGGAGGCAAAAAGATAGCTTTTTGCAATACCATTCCCCAGAAATCCCTCAGAGACAGCAGTCAAAGGTTCAACAATGAGGCAGCCAGGAGCCAGGGTCAAAACTGAGGCTTTTGATGGCATTTGACACAACAAAGGAAGACCTTTGGAACAGATATTCTGTTGTTCTTCAAAGAGATCTTTTGTGAGGACAGGCAGAGGGGTACCATAGAGCAGTGGTAGAAGAGTACACCCATCTTCTAACTGATAAGTGGCTGATTCCCTTCCTCTTCATTTCTGAAACTCTCAGTGAGCTACACCACTATATACACACTACTATGGCATTTTTCATTTATTTTGACCTATTTGAGAAATTATGTTTCTGGAAATATAGTAATATACTTAATCTGGTATATAGTAATGACAACAATGAGTGACATAGGTTGGAAGTTTCTGCCAGAAATAGAAAGTCCAACAAAATTGTCATCTGCCTTGCTGAACGTTTCATTCGAACCAGGACCATTAGAAGCAATGGAAACACAAAACAATTAGAAAATGATTGATCTTTTGATTTTTTTTTTCCATTTAGATTTTCTTTCCCCACTTCCCATCTATCCAGGCACAGGTATAATATTTAGGTCATACCAGAAAAGGAGGTAGATTGGAGATATGTAATAAATGAGAAGTGAGTGTATGATGTGCCCTGAAATACTAAGCATCCATGAGGAGTGTCAATGCCCCTTCTTGAGCCAGAGTGCTTGAGACATGGTGACACACTCTCCTTTGTGACACGTCCCCTGCTGGCTGGCCTTTTAGAAGCCTGATTGACTGGCTCTTTGTGGGAAGTAAGGAGGAGGAAAAAGGAGTTAGGAGTTGGTGTGTGCATGAGAGAGAATTAAAGGTCTTGAAATCAGTCTGACTTTTGTAGAGCTAGTTATTCTTTTTGTAGGAAGAAATAGCTTTTCATCTGGTTAGATTTTGACATTAGAGCAAATAGTTGTTAGTAAATAGTTCTTATAGAGTTGTTGTTACGTCTTGGGGGCGGGGGAGAACAAGGGCAAGAGTGGTTGATCAGGCAAGGGAAAGAGAACACACTCTCCTGAAAGATGTGAGTATGATTTCCTTCTGGTTTATAGAAATATTCTAATTCTATCCTGATCATTGATGCTTGGGGCAGACTCTCCACTTCTAGCCATGACCAGGTTTTATCCACAACGCCACTGTGAGCGACTCACAGCCAGGGATTCTTCCTTGTCAGGGAAATGGAGGAAGGGGCCAGCTGCAGGCTTTGGATGTAGTTCCTCTGGAGAGGACGTCTTCAGTATGTCCAGCTCCTTGCTATTTTCCGCACTGGCCATTTGTCCTTCTGGTACCAATGAGCAATGCTCAGGAGAACCCTACCATCAGGCAAAGTGAGGCATTTCCCTTGGGGCGACCATGTGAAAAAGAGATGGATGTGGGCCAATGCCTCACTTGCTCACCTACTGCAGCTGCCCACCTGCTGTAGCCTCCTGACAGTTGTCCAAACCCCATAGCACCATGGCTTGCAGTGCTACCTCTTTCATCTGCTCTGCTGATATTACCACCAACCCCCACTCTCCATTTTATAGGCCAGCTCAGCTTTCCATTATTTCCTAGGTTTCCTATATCTCAATGTTAGTGCTTCTAGGTGAAGTCCCAAAGATCGAGCCTTCTCCTCTGCACCTCAGGGAAGACAGAGGGGTGTCAGGGCTACAGTGCTTTCATGAAATAATGCATGCGCGTACACACACGCACACACACACACACCAAACTGCGTGCTTCTGCTTTCAGCTGTCACAGACTGCTTTTGTAGACATCACTCCTCTGCTTCCAAAAGTCTTCTGGTTATATAGCATGATTATGATAGTATGATTTCTTTTAACTGGGGATAAAGGAAGAAGCCCCCAAACTCAGTGTTGGAAAAAGAAAATGTGCCCAGCTAGCTGCATGATAACAGAAGGCGAGACTACTCAAGGATTAGGATAAAAAACTGAGGTTGGTGCTTGAGGATTGTTTTCCTCACTGGTGTTTTTGGATATTCAAACAAACCCTTTTTTTGCTTACCTCCTGCCCTTGAACACTTGAATATGTTGGGGAATTGAGAGATTTTTAGTAATAACTCTCCCAATCAGCAGAGTATTTTGTAATGCACAAACAGAAGTTGAACAAATTATGTGTCTCATCTCCACCCCAGACACACTTAATCTAGCTCAAAATAAACACAAACAGTTTGGTTAAAAAGTATGAAAAGTTTACTCACAAAATCTTGTGCATAGTCTATACAGGTTCAATTCTTGAAGAAAGGTAAAATGAAATTAAACAGTCACATGCTTGCTGAAAATAATCCATGTTAGGAGATCTCAGACCATGCTTTCAAGACAAAAGGTGAAGACAAAAGAGGAGGAAGAGAACATGCAAGGGGAAGTGGGTGTTGACCAAACAACAGGAAGTTTACTGTAGGCAGTCCCCTCTATGCCTACAATAGACAGGCAAACTAACTAGCCAGTTAATTAAGCATGCAAAGGTTGCCATTCCCAACAGAATATTCCTTCCATCCCTTACAGCTGCAAATATCAGAAGAAGACTCACCAGGTTGGGAAGTCTTTTCTTGTTTGCACCAACATTTCTTTTTTGAAGAAGGACCCAAGCTAGCAAGACTAAACTCTTGAGTGCACAAATTCTAGCAGGTCCCCCAGCTGAACTGTGTCAACTGTTTAGGCTGGGGGATATCACTGGAACTTGCATGGGCTGGAGGAGGTGACCCTAAAAGGAGCTGGTGTGGGGAAGACACTTCTGGGGTGTCACAAGATCAAATACCTGTCCTGCCTTTTTAGTGGACTTTTTTAGTTTTTACCTGCTTCTTAATGCTTGCCTTGGATCAGTTGTGAAGCTTTATTTGTGAAGAAAGTGTTCACCATTTTGGAATGGTTTGGTTTAAAGGGGCAGGGGAGACAAAGGGACTCAGGAGCAGCTACTGCAGTCATACACAGCCAAGGGGTACAGAAAGGGGAAATGGCAGGTTGGATGACTTTAAACCATCTTCCCATTCAAAGAGCTTGACGAGCCTTGCCAACAGTCCTCTTTAGTTAAAAAGGCTGCTAGAGAGTTCCAGCTTGATGATTTGATCCTGAATGAATATGTCATCCTGGCTTCTATCACAGATACCTGGTTGGATCACTCACTCTTGGCTTTGCCCACGGGGTTTTCCTCTGCAGCAGCAGGCAAGGCCTTGACTACAAACACTCTTACAAACAGAAGACTTAATCTAAAGTTGTTTCTTCCCATTTCAGGCAGTTGGCCTTAGTACATTCTTCATCAGGGCCAGTTGCAAAGGAATCTTGATCCAATTTTGTCTAATGATTTCATGTGTCTGTGTGAGAGGACGGGGTGTCATTGCATCCCACCCTAATCTTGGTGGGAGGGTGAGCCACCACCTGGCCTCCCTTATGCTGGGGTGTATACACAGGAAGCATCTGTTGGAAAATTACCAGCATTCTCTTTCCCCCCCATTTCGTTGTTAGAACAAATGGGATTAGTTAGCATAGGGCTTCCTCCCCTGTTTGCATGCTAGATCTCTCACATTTCCTTTCTCTGCTTTTATTGCATGATAATAAATGTCTTTAGTGCCCAGGTCATCAGATCATGTGACCCAGAACTGTATCCTGATAGGAAGAAAGTTAAGTCTCCCCAGAAAGAGGAGAAGACATCTTTAGGTTTTTTTTCTTTGTTCCCTTCCTTGCACTCTCATGAATCCTATCCTATGAAGTCTGCATAATTCTGCTAATGAAGACTAAATTATAACCGGTTTAGTCTTATTTCCTACAAAGTTTGGGTTACGGTTCCCAGAATAAAGTTTCCTTTTTGTTTGAAGTCCCACGTGGCAAGAGCAGGCAGAGACTGAATGCTTAAACTGTAAACAATAGAAGAGATGACTTCTGCAAATCCAAACCAGTTTCTTACTATTGAAAAGCTAAATGGCAGCAATTATAGACATTGGTCTTGGACCATGGAAATGCAATTAACTACAATGGGTTTATTTGATGTTGTAGAAGAACAACGGCCCACAGAAGGTGAGGCAAAGCAACAGAAATTTGATAAAGAGAATAAGAGAGCTGTAGCTTACATCTGCCTTGCAATTGATCCAAGCATTACCTATCATATTAAAGGTTTGAAAAATGCAAAAGACATATGGGAAAAGTTGAAAAGACAATTTGATTCTCCTAATATTTCAAAACAAAGTGGGATTATTATAAGTCTTACTAGAATGAGACTGAATAACCCTCGATTTTTGAATGAACATATTAATGCATTCATGACCATGCTGTCTGAGTTTCAAAGTTCTGGGCAAGACCTCTTAGAATCTGTAAAACTTGGACTATTTCTTGGCAGTCTACCAGAATATTTCGAGCCAATAATTGATGCTTTACAAATTAGAGAAGATATAAGTTTGGAAAATGCGATTTCTCAAGTTAGAGAGTTTCAAAATAGGAAAAATATGACTAACTGTAAATTTGAAGCAAAAACCTCTGCTGACACAGCCTTGGCTAACCTTGCTGAGCAGAATTTGCACATCAAAGGGCCTTCTTCACAGAGGGCAAAAGGAAGCAGCCAAATTTGCAAATCAAAAGCTAGAGGGCAGCAGAACAAGCAACACAGATCTAATGACAAAAGTTTTAACTTTAAAAAGAAATCTTCTGCAAATTTTAATGTTGGTCTACTTAATGAACAGTCACTGCAATCTACTGATTATCAAAATCAAAATGCAATAATTATTGACAGTGGGGCGACCAGTCATTATTTTAATCGCAGAGAATTATTTGTGGATCTTGATACAAGTGTAAGTTTTCCCATCTACCTGGCAAATGCGCAGTCGATAATGGCTAGAGGGAAAGGAACTGTAATTTTGCAGGCAAATCTTGGCAGCAACAGAACAGAGAATTAAAAAATTTCTGATGCCTATTTTGTGCCAGATTTAAAAGCCTCTGTTTACAGTGTTAGAACTTCTACAGCAAGGGGAAACAGTGTTATTTTCAAAAAGGATTTTTGTTTTGTTTTTCATGGTAAAGATTTGATTTTCCGTGGAGTCCTAAAGGATGACTGTTACCAAATGCAAATTTTGGATTCATATGCAAATACTGTGACTCAGTGCACTCACAAAGACTGTTTGAAGCTGTGGCATCACAGATTTGGCCATAGAAATACAGAGTACATTAAGAGACTGGCTAATCAGGAACTTGCTAGAGACTTTAGCTTTAAAACATGCTCTAACAGTGAAAAATGTATGGAATGTTTAAAGGCAAAGGCAGTTAGAGCTTCTCATCCGCCAGTTACTGAGAGACAATCTACAAGGCCATTGGACCTTCTATATACTGATTTATGTGGTCCATTCAGGCAAAAATCTGCAGGAGGAAATTCATATTTTATGACCATAATCGATGACTATAGCAGATATACATACACCTACCTCCTCAAAGAGAAAAGTCAAGCTTTTGAAAAGTTCAAGGAGTACTTTAACCTTGTTTCTAACATATTTGGCTACAAACCTAAAAGCCTACGTTCTGACAATGGGAGTGAATTTGTTAATGCAGAATTTGATGAGTTTTTAAAGGAACATGGCATTGAGCATCAAACCACCCAAGTTTACACTCCAGAACAAAATGGGGTGGCCGAAAGAATGAATAGAACTCTCAAAGAAATGGCAGTCACAATGCTTTTAGAAGCTAACATGCCTAAACGCTATTGGTCTGAAGCTATTATGACTGCTACATACCTGTGCAGTCGTCTGCCAACCAAATCCAAAGATGTAACTCCATTTCAGTTGTGGAATGGAACTAAGCCCAAACTGAATCATCTCAAAGTCTTTGGAAGTAAAGCATATACCTACATTCCCAAGCAGAAAAGAGATATCTTTAGTCTTTTTTTGTTCCCTTCACTGCACTCTCATGAATCCTATCCTATGAAGTCTGCATGTTCTGCAACTATCCAGACGGGGTGGTGAGTGATACAATACCAGAGATTATCCTCTAATTCTTTAGCTAGTCAAGGTAGCAAACTCTCAATGGAAATGTAGATGAAGAAGTCATTACTAAAGTTTTAAGTCTTTATTCAAGCTACCTGTGTGTGTGTTTGCGTTTAACTGGATCAAGCATTTTCAAGCCACAAGTTCTTAAACAGAAAAGGACTTTAACTCGCTTCCTCTGCATAATTCTGCTAATGAAGACTAAATTATAACCGGTTTAGTCTTATTTCCTACTGCATCCAACAGAGATATGGCTGGACATGAGTTAAAGAAGAACTCTGTAAGTAGGCCTGACAACTGTCTATGTTCAGAGAGCTTAATAAGGTCTGCTAAGGGGAAATGTTATCTAAACCAAGGAAAATGTTCCCACAGATCAGCTCTGTCCTTTTCTCCTAGTGAAGCCCAGCTGACAGGAAAACTTCCCTCTAGCAAGATAAACCTGAAATGGCCCTTCATTTAGGGGTTCAGGTGCCCTCCACAAACGTCTCATGGCCACCCAACCCTGGCCAATCTGGAAACCTCAGGTGGCCACCACTCAGTGCAAGTAGAAAGAGCCTGTCCGGACTGTGAGAGCCCACTTTGCAGCTTCTGCTCCTCTTCTGTTGTAGGCTGGGGCAGCTGTGATGTTTCTTTTTCCGAAATGGCACCACAGAATCCTCAGCTCCGTCCGCCTCCCCATCAGTGGCCAAAAAACACCTGGGTCTAATTAATGGGAAGAGCTCCACATCTCATCACTGGTGGAGCTGCAGGGGGTGTAAAATCTACCGCCTGCTCTGTAAGACACCCAGCCGAAATGGCTATATGGATTCCCAGGTCCTCACTGACAAGCTGTAGCACATAATCGAGGACAAAGCTAGCACTTTGGGTGAGATGATACACAGGACTCCTTAGCAATTGTGAGGAGACAACCAAGGACCTAGTGAATTGGGAGAATGGGAGAGGAGGCAATGTGTGTCTCCCCTGACTTCTGCCACATCTTTCTGGCACAGAAAGGGAGGAGTGTTCCTGGCCACTGGCAATGCTACAGTCAGAGGAAAACCTCCCCCTCAACAGCAAAGCTATTGAGGAGATGCTGAAGAAGATCAAAGTCAAGAAACAGGTACAAATCTCTCTGCCACCCTCGCCCCCAAAATACACAGACAAATTGCCACATAATTGCATGAAAAGCTGCATTTCCACAATTTTTTCCTTGAGAGACATTCACTTTCTGGGGCTCTCAGGTGCCTAGGTTGGCCTCCATCATTCGGAATCACAGTGGGCCTGGGTGTTCAAGAAATCTGGCCATTCTGGCTGCACATTTCCAGGCTTCATAGAATGGAAGGCAGTGGCTAGAATGGATCCTATTCCCACTGACAACTTGCACAATAGGGGCTTGGATGTCCAGAGATGATGAGAGATGCAAGTGTCCTTCCAACTCACAGACTGATTTTCTTGACTTCTAAAACCTCTAGGGTTGCCCTTCCAGCGAGAAACTGGAGTTTGTAAGAGCAGTGGCTGCAAGCTTCCAGGTAGCATTGAAGAATGGACAGGGTGTCTTGGAGCTCCCTTTCCAGAAGGCTGAGCTGGCACAGGCCGTTGCAGTGAGTCAGACGTAGCACTTGGATCCCAGAACCAGAGTGAGTGTGGTTGGCAAGGAGGACTGCTTGGGTGTAAAACTAATTCTCAAATTGAGAGGCATCGGGGCGTCCCCAGGAGAATTGATAGATGAGAAAGTGATTACAGCATTAGCAAACTATATCGGAGTGAAGGAAAAGGACATGGAAAGAGATATTGATTGCATCTTTAGAGCAAACTCGAGAATTGCCAGAGAAAAGAACTGGCCGAGAGACGTTGTGGTATGCTTTACGAGGACCAGGATCAAGGAACGAATACTTCAAATAAATTACGAAAAACAGTTAGTGATTGAAGACAGAGTAATAAAAATACTTAAAGACACTCCATTTGAAATCCTTAAAAAAAGACAAGAATATAAGTTTTTGACTCAACTCTTACAAAAATATGGAATAACATATAAATGGGAGAGACTGGAGGGACTATCCTACACATATAAACAGAGGAGGTACAAAATTACCAATATTGTAAGAGCAAAACAGATGTATGACAAGTTGAAAAAAGAACTAGAAAAACCAGCAAATCGGGGCAATGGAAAAAGACAGGAGGAAGACCACGGTAGACAGGAGGAGATACAAGAAGTTGGAAAAGTGGAACAAAACCTGGGAAGAGAAGAGAGAGAGGAAAAAGAAAGCTATCTAGAATCAGAGACCGAACGAGAAGAAGAGGAAGATCCACAGAAACTGGAATTGGAGATAGAGGATTTATACGTCGAGGAAGAAGAAATCTAGGAGAATACCGACAGTAGAAAGGGATGGCTATAAAGATAACCTCATGGAATGTTAAAAGCCTGAATTCGAACTACAAAAGAAGGCAAGTCTTCCACTACATAGAGAAAATAAAAACAGATGTGGTTTGTCTTCAAGAGACAAAAATTAGAGAAAAAGACAATAAATATCTTAGAAATCCTAAGCTGGGGAAAAGCCACATTTCTGCCTCATCAAAGAAGAAAAAAGGGGTCACCTTATATGTTAATCAGAAATATCCCTCGGAATTGAGATTTCAAGACAAAAATGGCCATTATCTGGGGGTAGAGGTGCAATTTCCAGAAATCAAACGTCTTTTGATAGCAATACATTCGCCTACGGAGGAGAAAAGCAAATTTTATGAGAAGTTACAACAAAAAATCTTGAAGTATTCAGAGGAGACTGATCAAGGGAACTTTCAATTGTTGGGGGATCTAAATGGGGTGATTGACCCCAAAATAGACAGATCAATATCCACTTCACACAGAAAACAACATGGGAAATTACCACAATCCTTTTTCAAATTAACAGAAATGATGGCACCGCAAGATGTTTGGAGAGGGATTCATAAAGATGCTAAGGGATACACTTTCTACTCAGATGCCCACAAAACGATGTCACGGATTGACCTGTTTATGATTTCTAAAAGTTTACAACAAAAAGTAAAAGACATGGAGATACTTCCGAAAATGTTATCTGACTGCAACCCTATTCAATTAGAATTGAGATCTATAAAGAAAAGAACAAGATGGAGGCTGAATGATAACCTTTTTCAAAACGAACATAACTTGGAAAGGATAAAGGAGGCGATAAAATATTACTTTGAAGAAAACATGTCTGATGAAGTAAAGAGGAAAACAATCTGGGATGCTAGCAAAGCAGTGCTACGCGGGCATTTTACAAATTAGGTGCGGAAATTAAGAAAAAGAGACAAGAAAAATACAAGGAATTAATGGACAGAGCAAATTTACAAGAAGAAAAACTTAGAGAAAACCCAACGGATAAAATAGCATGGCTAAAATTGAAAAGTTTGCAAGAACAGATCAAAGCTGAAAATCAATTAGAAATAAGTAGAAAGTTAAAATGGATGAAACAAAGATACTTTGAACAAGCAGATAAGCCAGGGAGATGGCTGGCCCACAAAATAAGAGGCTCCTTGCTGCTAGCCACGTCCTCCTGCCTGGTCTTGTAAAAGGGAACAGACAGGAGAAGGGAGAACATCAGAGGCTTCCTCTGTCTTTCTAATAAGGTTGGACAGTGGAAGGAGGCAAGAAACATCAAAGGCAGCCTCTACTGTTGTTGGCCACACCCTCCCCCGATCTTATCATTAAGAGAGGGAGGAAGGAAGGGGGGGTAGGAGTGGGTGGGGGTGTGGGCAAGCAGGGGGGCAGTTGGATGTTATAGATGAACGAGCGGGGACTCGGAGGAGAAGCAGCTTTTGATTTATCCTCGGCTCCTGTCTGGCTTTAGCAGTCCTGCTAAAGAAAAGTGATGCCCTGCCACTGAACTCTGGACCTCTTCCAGAGCATTGCCTTTGTTAATCAGGATCTGCAGGAATAACTTGTTGTGTGAGGTAGTTTTTAGTCCTTAATAGTGATTTTTAACTCGGATTTTAGTGAGCAAACTGATGCTTTTTTATAGTTTTTTTATTGCTCTTTTAATCTTTTCAACCTTTTTAGCATTGGATCTTTTGGACATTGGATTGTGGAGTTCTGAGGTTTTGATAACCCCCAAGTTTTTATTACTTAGGGCTTTAATTATTTAAGATTCTAAGATTTTAAGACTTTATTTGGGCACCTGTGATCACTTGACAATTAACCTACCTGAAGCTTTTGGAAAGCCAGCTGAGGGCTAGATGAGTGCTGGCAGAGTGTAACCCAGGCAAATTACAGCTGGGTTGTTTACATCAGAGAAGAAACTTCTATTCACTACTATTCCTTAAGAACTGCTGTCTTGCTGTTTTCGTCTGGATTGTGGACTGCTGATGGTATATTTACCCAAGTTGAAGAAGCTTATATACAACAGTCCTTTTCCATAGCTGTTTGCATTATTGGCATTGTTCTTATTATCTTTATTTGCCTATAATTTGGAACTCACAGCTGAAATTCTAAAGTGGTGAGCTGAGGCTTGAGATTTGAGGTTGTATCTTTGACCTGTTGGCTGGACAAAGAGGAGGAGGAAGGGAGGATATAGAACCTTCTACCATCCTTTGAAGGTCTGATTGATGATGTGGGGCAGCAAGCTGTGAACTGCAAACTGTTTATTATCCCTTTGTTTGAGGGTCCTACAGTGTTTGGTAGAGAAGAGACTGAACTAGCAGTGAATATTGACAATAATAAACGCTGATAACCCCTGCTTTTGAGTATGAGGAATTACCTCTGGGGAGTTCTGATGAAACTTTGATAAAGCCTGTGAACGAAGATGAAAGAAGAGCCCAAACACCTGCTGCCTACAACAGTCTGGATGCTGACCTGAGTTCAAGAGGTGCACCCTGGGTTCTATATGCTACTCGGCCTATTTGCTTCAAGATCATAAAATTGAACTGCACTACCTTCTTTGTGAAAACAGTATTTTTTTAGATTTCATTCTTCTTTTTCATTTCTTTTAGACTTTCAGATATATGTCAATCATATGTTTCTATTTTTATAGTCATAAATATATGTATATATCTGTTTAGCTATTTAATTATTTAGTTATTTAATTATTTAGTTAATTAAGCATTATTTACTTAATTCAGTTCTTTTAATTTCTAGTTGAAAGCCAATTAATATGACTTCTAGAAAGAGAGTTCGGGGAAGTCCTACTTACTCTTCTCCCCCTAAAATTAAGCAGCCCAAGATTGATGACTTTTTTAAACCTGATAGGCAGCCATTAGATGTTTTTAAATTTGCAATTCCTACCTCTAATAGGTTTGATGTTCTAGAAGAAGAAAGCTTAGAGCCCCAGTATTTACAAAGCAGAAACAATATAATTAAAAGCAACCTAGTAGATGGGAGTAGACATTATGACTTTCAGGAGATTATTTCTTCTTCTAATGATAGGATGCTTTTAGAAAGACAATATAATCTGGTGGCGGTAACTGTAAAAAGTATTTATAGTGAATTAAGAAATATCTCAGACAAATTAGACTGTCTTACCTCCACTATAAAAAGAGAAAGTCATACATTTCCTTCAAAAATGATCACTAAGAAGCAGGATGGTATCAAAGTTGCAAATATCATTCATACAAGCCAGCTTCCTTCATTCCCTGTAGCTAAGAGCTTTCTAAAGGATATGAATCTCTCCCTTCAGGTTAATCAGGTTGCTTTAAGTATATTCCCTTATAGACAATCTATTCCTCGGTGGAATACAATGAGCTGTGCTAGGAAGTGTATCAGTACTATACTGCATTTACCAATTAAGGCAGTTGATCTTTCATTTATCAATTTTTTATATGCCCCTTCTCAAATGCAAAAATTTATCCTAGTATTTAGGTCAGCTAGAATACCTTCCCTCTTTATGAAGAGGAAAGCTTCTGTTACTAGGTTGGGTGTGGTATCTATCTGAGTGTTTCTGGATACAGTTAGGAAACCTTTATTACCCCATTCAGTAGTGAATAATGCCAAGGTTTGGGGAGAACATGGTTCTAAATCAACTTTTAAGTTTGAAACTTGTAGTTTAAAAGTTCCACCCTTGCTCTCCCTAATAAAGAATTCCACTGTATGCAGCAACACCCTGTATTGACAAACTCTTTTGAGAAAGGCTGCCCACAAGACCCATTTAATATCTCTAGGGTCAGTGAAGAAGAGCAGTTAATAGACTCTTATAAATGTTTACCCCTGACTGAAAAAAAAGCGATCATAACAAGATTGGGTGTCTTAAGAGAAAGGCTAACTGTGACGAGTAGGGAAGAATTGGATTTAGCTTCAGCTCCTATGGAACAGAATGATTTGATAATGTTTGAATCCCCTCCTAGCAATAGAAATACCATCTCTAGTCAAGCACGTCAAACAACAGCGAATTGGTTAGAGATGAGGAAATTGGAGTCTCATGAATTAGATGAAAGGAAGACTAAAAACAAAGATACGGTATTTGCAGATATACATCAAGTACATCGTAACCCTTACTTACAAATAAATGGGTCAGTGGTAACTTCAGAGGAAACCAATGAAATCCAGGTTTTGACACAACAATGACAATCAATATATTCAACGTCTGGACTTTCTTGTTTGTCCTGGAATTTAGCAGGCTGGAGGAACAAACTAGAGGATTGTGACTTTCTAGACTATATCAAGCAATTTCAGGTCCTGCTGTTCCAAGAAACCTGGCTAAAGCATGATATTTGGCTTCCTGGATATGTGGCCTACTCAAATACCGCACATTCTTCTTCTAAAGGTGGTAGACCGAGTGGTGGCCTGGCTATATTGATATCCATTTCTCTTTCAGCTTCAATTATTCCTCTTAAAGGATTAGCTCCATGCGCCATGGCCATTTTTATTAAAAATGTACACGACTCTTATATTTTTGTTAACATCTATGTTCCCCCCTGCACCTCGCCATATTATGATCCAAATTACTGGTATAAGTTAGAAGAATATCTATGTGAGTTAGAGTATGACTTCCCTTTAGTTCCATTAGTAATTGTTGGCGACTTTAATGCACGCATAGGTTCATCTAACCAAGGTATTGCTAGGGCTTTAGGAGGCCCAACTGAGTTGTGGGAAGGTTTGGAAATCCGAAAGTCTAAAGATAAGAAGATTAATGATTTTGCCCGCATTTTTTTTTTACTTTACTGACAAAACTAAATCTAGCTTTAATAAATGGTTCCCATCTTGATAATTCTAAGGGAGAGTTTACTTTTATAAATAACTCTAGAGCGAGTACAGTTGACTATGTGTTAATTTCACATGAGCATCGATCCTTTTTCCTTTCTTTTACAGTTGATCCAGTTGCTGGTAGTGATCACCAGCCACTTAGATTTTCCTTGCAGTGGTTTAACAGTACTGTTACAAATACTGCTCACCACCTTAATTCTGAACAAGCCCAATTAACCTCTGATAAAAGGATCAAATGGAATCCCCTGTTGCAATCAGATTTGCAACAGAGACTCTACTCTGAGGAATTTCTGAAATTAAGGAAAGATCTGATTCAAGCATCCAATGTTGAATCTGCAAATCAGCTGTATACACAATTAACAAACTCTCTCAGACCCCTTTTTATAAAAAGGTATCCCACTCAGAAAATTGTCAAACCAAAAGCAATAATGCTTGGTTTGACAAAGACTGCTGGAATCTAAAAAGGCAAATGGGAAAAGCCATCAAATTATATCGATCCACTAACTCCACTGAAATTCCCTCACATTTCTATGATCTTTGTAAAAAATATAAAAGATTAATTAGTGAGAAAAAAAGGATATATTACAGGGAACAGTGGAAGGAACTAAGCCTTGCACTCCTGCAAAAGAATCCATCGAAATTCTGGGATACAATTGCAAAGCTTGAAAAAAGGTCATCTCCAATTTTAGAAGGAACTATTTCTAAAAACAATTGGGAAAGCTATTTTGGAAAGCTATTTAACGATCCAGACAGACCATCTTAAGATTATTCCCCTGGACTATACTGGACCTAGATGGGAACATAGATGGAAAATATTTCTATAGGTAGGGCTAATTCATTAATACTAAGACTAAAGAAAGGTAAAGCACCTGGTGAAGATGGCCTTCCATCAGACTTTTATATTGCATTTTCACACTGGTGGGCTCCAATTTTTGCTTCATTATTTTCTTTAATTAATAATGTAGGAGTTACACTACCTAATTGGTCATCTGCTATTGTAGTTCCAATCTATAAAAAGGGTCCTAGAAATGATCCAGGAAATTATAGGCCCATTAATCTCTTGGATGTTTCTGGGAAAATTTATGCCAGGTCTCTTCTAGATACATTGGAGGACTGGGTGGAAGAGCATGCATTGTTGGCTCCAGAACAGGCTGGCTTCTGTTCAGGCAGGTCAACTTTGGATAATTGTTTTATGTTGAAATATGTTATTGATAAATATCTGGCAGGAACTGTAAAGCATATTTTTGTAGCATTCATTGATTTGAAGGCTGCTTTTGACTCTATTTCACGGGAACGTCTTTGGGTTAAATTACAAACTATGAGTATTGATAAGAATCTTCTAAAATGTATAATATCCCTTTATTCAAATACATCCTTGAAAGTCAGAGTTGATGGTACACACCTATCAGACTTGATACCTGTCTCTAAATGAGTAAGACAAGGGTGTCTGCTTGCTCCCCTTCTCTTCAACTTATTTATAAACGATGTAGTTGAGTTCTTAAAAGGTGACCAATTTTTCCCAGTTAAAATTGGAAATCGGAAATATTCGATCCTATTGTATGCAGACGATGCTATCCTGATTTCCTATACTCAAGTAGGCCTGCGCAGATTGTTGAATCAGTTGTTTATACTGTAAGAATGAACAACTTTCTATCAATTACCAAAAAACAAAAGTGATGGTATTCGGCAAATCCAAAAAAATTTATAACTGGCTACTTGACGGGAATAAATTGGAACAAGTCCCCTCCTTTAAATATCTTGGTGTGGTCTTTCACTGGACTGGTAATTGGTCTTCACAGGTTCAATCAAGTACCTTGTTAGCTGAAAGAACATTAAATGGATTATTAAGATTCTATCACACAAAAGGGGGCAATATGATTCAACCCACTTTAGAACTCTATAGGCTCAGAGTCCTGCCTAAACTGCTGTTTGGAGCACCACTGAGGGCTCTGGCCAATTTAGATATATTAGAGAGAGCACAAAATAAATTTCTGCGCAGACTGGTGGCAGTTCCCATTTCCAAAAAAATTAGTATTCCGTGCAGAGTTAGGTATAATGCCAATTAAAACAGAGGCTCTTAGATTAGCCCTCCTTTTCTGGTTAAAAATTAATTTTAAGTGGGTATCTGAGCTCCTTTTGATGTCCTTCGAAGAGCCTGGTCCAAATTCATGGATGCATAAAATGCAACTGGTTGTCATGAATTTGGGGTTCTCTGTTCCTTTTTTCCTGACTCAAGGTTATGATAAAGCAAAATTACTTATACTCCAAAGACTCAAGGATATAGCAATGCAATCCCAGATGACTGAGATTACGTCCTGCCAATCTAATACATTTTTTGTTTCTTACATTCTGCTGAACTCCCCCCTTCCTCATTATCTGGTTGATCTTTCAACTTTTAAAATGAACTTAGCCTTTCTGCATGCTAGATTGAATGTTCTCCCACTGGCAATTCAGATGGGCAGGTACAATAATGTTCCTATGAAGGAGAGTATGTGCTTGCAACTCTGTTTCAACAGAAGATTTAATTCATGTTCTACTTGAGTGCCCTATTTATAATGATCTTAGGAGCAAGTATATTTTTCTTTTATTGAAGTCTTTTAAGGGAAGTTCTTCCTTTGCGAAAGTTTGTTTTCTGCTATCTGATACTGTGAAATATGTGTCTTTCAGAACATCTAAATTTCTTGTTAGGGCCTTACAATTACATGCTATAAAGAACAAGGAGGGGTATGGAAAGTGATTCATTTATTGTTGATTATGTATTACATGTAAATTGGCTGGATTATCCTTTCTCATTTTATCTTATTTTATTCTTTCATTTTTGTGCAATGGCTGGCTGCTAAAATGCAATAAACTTGAACGCGTTATAGATGAACAACGGGGAGCGACAATAAGTATTGTGCTGGGCAAAGGAAGATATGGTGATAGCAAGGCGAAATGTCGTTACAGGGGAAGGAGAGATCTATCTCACCTTCCGTTCACCAAGGTGTCTGGAGAGCGAACCAAACCACCCACAGAACCTTTCCTTGCTCCTGTGCAATGTCAGGTAAATGAAAAAGAAAACTCATATCATCCATGACCTTTTAAGGGATGAAGAAGCTGGCCTGGCATGCTTTACAGAGACCTGGCTGGAAGACGATAGTGGCACAACCTGGGTCCAGGCCTTGCCAGCCAGATACTCTGTCAGTGAGCAGGTAAGGGGAAGTGGGGGTGCGGGCGGAGTAGCCTTGGTTTACAAAGACAATCTTATACTGACCAGGGTACCTGTCCAGAAAAGAACAGGTTGCTTACCTGTAACTGGTTCTTCGAGTGGTCATCTGTGCCCTCATACATTAGGAGCTTTCGCGCCTGCGTGGTAGCATTCGGAAGATTCCAGAGCTCATTAGCTTGGCGGGAACTCCTCCCCCATGACTGCACTGTGCGTGCTCATTCTGCCGAGCAACGGTCTCTCCTCAGTTCTGGTCCGCCAAAGAAGATGGGACCTGAAAAAGAGGGGAAGGCAGGGTGGGCATGTATGAGGGCAAAGATGACCACTCGAAGAACCACAGTTACAGGAAAGCAACCTGTTCTTCTTCTTCGTGGTCTCTGTGCCTCATACATTAGGAGACTGTATAGCTTACCTGCAGGATGGTGGGTCAGGTCCCAGATCCAAGAGAACAGAGGCTAGCACAGCATGGCCAAATCAAGCATCTCTCCTGGATCGGCAGTCGAGTCTGTAGTGGCGAATGAAGGTCAATGGTTGGGACCAGGTTGCCACATGACACAGCTCTGGCAGGTTGACGCCTCGCAGGAGGGCAGCAGATGTCGCCAAGGCTCTGGTAGAGTGAGCCTGTAGGAGGTCTGGGAGAGGCTTCTTAGCAAGTTCGTAAGCCAGGTGTATGGTCTGTACCACCCACTTAGAGAAGCGTTGGGTAGATACCTTGTGGCCTCTCCGATGCTTGCCATGGCAGACAAAGAGGTGTGGAGTCTGCCTGTAGCTCGCAGTCCTGTCTTTGTAAAAGGTCAAGGCCCTACACACATCTAGTGAGTGGAGGGACCATTCCAGAGGTGTAGTTGGCTCCTGGTAGAAGATTGGAGGTATGATGTCCTGACCCAGGTGGAAGGAGGACAGTACCTTGGGCAAGAATGAGATGTCAGGCCTGAGGATCACCTTATTGCGATGGAAGACGAGGTATGGTTCGTCGCAACGTAACGCTGTCAACTCTCCTGCCCGTCTGGTGGAGGTAATAGCCACCAGGAACACTGTTTTCATCGTGAGTAATCTGTCATCTGAGGTTGCCATCGGTTCGAAGGGTGGCCTCGTAAGTTGTGAGAGCACCAATGATAGCGACCACGGCGGTAGTGGTGGCGATACCGGTGGATAGAGGTGCTGTAGCCCCTTCAGGAATCACTTAACTGTGGAGTCTCTGACGAGCTCTGCCGACGAGGACCGAGGTGGCTGGTACGCCACAATCGCAGCCAGGTAGACCTTGAGCGATGAAAAGGCGAGTCCTTGATGTCGTAGGTGGAGGAGGAAGTGGAGTATGGTACGCAGATCGACGGGCGATACCGGCTCTCGACGTTCCTCGGCGAAGGCTACGAACCGCTGCCACTTATAGTGGTAGTTCCTTCGCGTGGATGCCTTCCTGGCCACAGTCAGGACGCTACCGAGGACAGGGTCGTCTAAGGTGATATCCTCCAGGCATGGAGGGCCAATACCGGTAGGTCCGGGTGGAGGACGAGGCCGTTGGAGTGAGACAGGAGGTTCGGTGTCAACAGAAACCTGAGAATCCTCCCCCGGGCGGCCTCGATCAGGGGTCTGAACCAGTGCTGCATCAGCCAGTATGGTGCGACGAAGATCGCGTCCACTCCGTCCGCGATGATCTTCGATATTACGTGCCCCAGGAGCGGGAAAGGAGGGAAGGCGTAGAGGAGTCCCTCATTCCACGAGAACTGGAATGCATCTCCGATGGAGTGGCGATCGTGGCCGGCTCTCGAGCAGAAGCATCGGCATTTCGCGTTCCAGCTGGTCGTGAAGAGGTCGACGGTCGGCTCGCCCCATTGGTATCGAAGCAGCCGGAAGGCCTCGTCCGACACGGACCACTCGTGGTGGGAAGATGTGTCCCTGCTGAGGGCGTCTGCTGTGGAGTTCTCCCGCCCCGCCAGGTGAACTGCCACCGGGTGTATCCTCAGCAGGACGCACCA
>CAOLHI010005650.1:0-59799 GCA_948474755.1 Ctenosaura bakeri
GATAGGGAACCTGTGGTGCTACAGATGCTGTCTGACTCCAGCTCCCATGAGTCCTACTCAGCATAGGCAATAGTTTGCGGGGGGAAGAGGGGGAAGATGATGGACATGTATATTTAGCCTTCCGTTTCCCACAAAACTGGGTCTCAAGGAAGTTTACAAATTAAAACAAATTCAGTATAGCTGGGACAAAAGTTTAACAGTAAAAATATAATTAAGCTGTCAATACCATTAAAGCCCATTTAAAGCATACAATTAAAAATAATAAAAAGCTGTTTAAAAACAGTGCAATTAAAGCAATACTCTTAAAAGTCTTTTCTTTAAAAAGTTTCAGTTCATAAAACCCACAAATGTTTTGTCTTCTGATGGAAGGGAAGCAATATGGGGGCAATTTTAGATTCCCTAAGAAGTGTGCTCCAGAACCTAGGGGCAGATGCCAAGAAGGCCCCGTCTCACATCCCAAGCAGATATATCTGTGAAGGTGGTGGGACTGAAAGAAGGGCATCTTCTGAAGATCTGAGGACCCTGGCAGGCTATTTCAGGAAGAATTGGTCTGTCAGCCTGGACCTAGGCCATATAGGGCTTTATAAGAGGGGACATGATAGCCATGTTTAAATATTTGAAGGGATGCCATGTAGGGGGGGAGTGGGCTTGTTTTCTGCTGCTCCAGAGACCAGGACAAGGAGCAATGGATTCAAGCTGCAGGAAAGGAGATTCCACCTGAACCTCAGGAAGAACTTCCTGACGGTCAGGGCTGTTCGGCAGTGGAATATGCTGCCTCGGAGTGTAGTGGAGTCTCCTTCTTTGGAGGTTTTTAAGCAGAGGCTGGATGGCCATCTGTCGGGAGTGCTTTGAGGGTGTTCCTGCATGGCAGGGGGCTGGACTTGATGGCCCCTGTGGTCTCTTCCAACTCTATGATTCTATGAAAAACATCAGATGGGTTGTTCGAGACCTTTTGATCAATCAGCCAGACCTTCTGTGCTAGCTTCACAAAGAACTCTGATGTGGGAACAATCTGAGTGGGTTAGGAGGGATCGAGATGATTCTCCTAGATCCATACTAGATCTGCACTGTCTATATACCACACTGTCATTCTGAGCTGATCCAGAAAGTAGAAAGGTATTGCTACTTTTGTTTCAATGGAATTTCTCGTTCAACACCTAAACAAAAGGTAGGAACTGTTCTGCCTTACTCTTTTCTAATACAAGAACCTCAGCTTCCTCACATGTATCAGGAGAATAAGGGCTCACCAGTTTGCTCATGGTTGGTTGCTGCTAGGTATGGTAGGGGTGGAGTTAAAAACATCTATGGGGGACTCACATGAAGCTGTCTTACACTGAGCCAGACTGTTGGACTATGTAGCCAAAACTTTGTTTATGAGGACTAGTAGTGGTTTTACAAAACTGAAAATACTGGTCTTGGCCTCATCTGCATGGTTCTTCGACTGGAAATATCAGGGGAAGAAACAAACGTTTTCTGCATGAAATGCATGTGATTCATGAGTCATCGCCCTTCCATAACTCCTGCTACTTAAGAAAATACATCAATTAGTGTGAGGGAACCTTGTATGGCATGAGTAGGCAACCTCAGAAGATCTGGGGGGAATTTTTCATCCCTCAGACCAATTTCAGGCAGCCCCAGGCTTAGAAATGAATAGACATTATCACACACACACACACACACACACACACACACTAACCAGACATTTTGGCCTTTAGTTCCCATGATCCTTCCCCACAACCATATTAGCTGGGGCTGATGGGAAATGTACAACTAAATAACTGGAAAGGCACCAGGCTGGCAAAGCCTGTGCCATATACTACTTCTTTCTATCGTTACCAAAACCACAATTTTGGCTTTCCACATTAACATTTCTCCATCCCTTTCTGCCAGTCAGCTTGCCTCTCACAGATAATCATCCTGAATCCTATACTAAAACCTGACAGTCCCAGCCAGAGAACAATCTCCCTTTCACCAGTCCTGGAGCTACAACCCTCTCCTGCTCAGCTTGAGAACAAGAATACACAAGTCTAGCACATGACAACAGTGAGAGGATGAACCTGGGTCATCCCGATTAGTGAGTCTGACAGCCTGTCACTCAGCGGTTCTGCCAAACCTAGAGTTTGCATTTGCTAATGAGAGGGAAAGTAGGGAGTTACAAGCTGAGGGGCAGGAGGTGGGGTGGAGAAAGTGGGGAGGCAGAAGAGAAGGAAACCCCAAAGGGGTTGGGGCTGCAAATTTACATAAAGGCTGACACAGTTGTCTGCTTCATTAGGCTGCCCATTCTAGAGTTGGAGAGACAGATGCCTGGAGGAGGGGTGAGTTTGGCCAGACTGTACGTCAAGTCACATCTGCTGGGACACTATGGTCACCATCAAAGACACAAGAAGGGAAGCAAAGGATACGTTTCCAAACCTCCAAAGCACCCCGCTCCCGGCCAAGGTGGCAGCTGAAAAAAATAACAAGACTGTAGTTCCCAGAATCAATTTTAGCAGCTGGTGTCAATAAAAAGATGGTTCCTTCAAGAACGTGCAGAGTATTGCATATTCTGTTCATGCTTAAAGGAACTGTAGTTTTAATGGGAGAAGCTACTAAAATTGCTTTTGGAAGCCAAAGTCTTGTTAATTTTTAAGTTACTGTACCTATCATGTTCAGAAATGAAGACTGTTTTGTTTTTATTCTACGTGAAATGGCCTGTTTTCTATTTTCATTCAAAATATAAGTTTCTGTCACCAGAATGTCAAGTGCCCAACTGTGCTGAAATGTGTCCATCCATGATGAAAAATCAAGCTCTTTGCTCAAGAGCTTAATTCAAAGAGCCAATTATGCCTAGGAACTGCACTGCTGTCATTTCATATTATGGTTGTGCACACAAAGGCACACACATACACACACATCTAAGCCAAACTGGAGCCCACAGACTCAAGTAAATGCTTTCTACTTAAGATTAAAAAAAAATGTGCAGGAAATTCATAGAATTACTACACTTAAGGACACACTTGGCGGCGGCGGCTGCATTTGGTTACCCCTTACAGCTCCAAACAGATGCTGGTAGTCACAGTGATGGTTGCCAAGGAAACAAAAAGTCCTGAGGCCGTGCTGACTTCCAGCTTGACCAGCTCCCCTCACCTGCATATCCGCAGAGACTGCTTCAAAACAACAGAAATTAATTAAATCTAGAAATCTAGAAATAAACCTGCCACATATGCTCTTTCAGCTTGGTCATTCCCATCTAGGAAGCATGGGGCTAATGGTATCTGGTGAATCTTCTGGATAATGCTGCTCCTGATGGTAACAATAACTTGCTGCTCCTGTTTCCAGATAGCTCACTGCCAGTAACACAGATGACACACAGGTCATATGTACAAGGTGTTGGTTCTTACATTTAAAGCCCTTTATGGCTTGGGGTCAGCCTACCTGCAGGATCGCCTTCTCCCATACAATCCACCTGGCACATTAAGGTCCTCTGGGAATAACTTACTGCAGCCAGTCAGAACTAGGTTGGCTGTGGTTACCCAGAGGACTTTCTCTTCTATCGCTGCCAAGTTATGGAATGGCCTGCCGGAGGAGACCCGGCATATTACCAGTCTTGACTGCTTTAAAAAAGCCATCAAGACTGTTCTCTTCCGACAGGCCTTCCCAGACTAGTACTCCACCGCCTCCCATCAACTGTCCTCCTGTTCTTTAATAGTTAGTTGATTCTAGTTAATGTGTTTTAGGGGGTTGGTTTTAGATGGGTTGGTGGGTGAGGAGGATTGGTTATGTTTTAATGCTTTTAATGTATTTAATGTATTGTTGTAGTACCACCTCGATCCATGGGGAGAGGCGGGACATAAAATAATAATAATAATAATAATAATAATAATAATAATAATAATAATAATGTTGTTTTGTTGTTGTTGTTAATAATAACAACAACAACAACGACAACAAAACAACATCATCATTATTATTATTATTATTATTATTATTATTATTATTATTATTATTATTATTATTGTGGTAGGTAGGGGGAGCCATGTCAAATGAGATGGTGAAACCACTCTGGGGTTTAATCTAAACTTTAAAGGGGCTATCCAAGGTGGCTGAATGCTCTATCCCCAAGAGATTCAGAACCCTAGATAGCTCATTTGAAGTTAGGGCTACCAGCTGGAACAGATACAGCTCCCCACGGACAAGAGACCCACCAGCCACCATTGGTCTGTCCTTCTAAACAGCACACAGGTACAGTAGAACGACAATGCAGAAAGACACTTCAGTTTTGTTCCTGTTTCCCAAGAATCACTTAATGGTCTCCAGAACAGCCCCATATATAAATGACACACACACACACACACACCCCAAAGAAAAAATTATCACGCACTTCATGTATTTACTGCTGCAGGGCACTGAAATTCCAACAGAAGACAGTGCTGAGCCATTGTTTTTCTACAATCATCTGGAAGTGGTATTAAAATGGTGATTCTGCACATCATCTAATTGAAATGGTACACTATCCAGCACTGTACCACCATGGCACAATATGTTTTCTATAATGACTTCTCACAGATATGTTCCATCCAGCAAAGGCCAACTTAGCCAACAGTCATCTAGATTTGAGAGGTTAGATTACAGAGCAGATAAGGATTTCTAATACACTCAACACACCGGCAGAGGCATAGTGGTGGATATGATGGTGAAGCCTCTCATCATGGCACTCCACACACACACAGGTAGCTGTGCTGCTCCTGATAAAGAAAACAGTTCAAGCAGTTTGCATTTCCAACAGGAGCAGGTCTTATATAAAGCTAATGGGTCCTAATTGCCTACTCTAGACTAAGTTAACCCAAAATACTTTTGACTGCAACAGGGATACCTCATAATAAAACTTACCGGGGGGGGGGAACCATTTCCCTCCACCTGCTGTGAGAACTGGAATGAATCTCAGAAGAGACAGAAAAGTTGGAGGGACTGTCTGACAATATCACCTACTAAGCCAAAAAAATCCTGGTATTTGAACCACAAGAGCCCCGGCTGTGTTACACCACTTACTCCCTTAATAGGAGCCAAAAGCCAACCTACTCCTAAACAGCAAAACAATTCTTGACCAGCCAGTGGAGGTCACAAAGTCAGGCTGGCATTTGGTTGTGTTTCCGTACAAAAGGCTCTACAGGGCAGCCACCAGGCCCCAGACTGTTCTTTCACTCATTGTGAACGAACAGCATGTCATTGCCTAAGTAATAACATACATTTCCCTCTTGTTAGCAGCAGGTCACAGCTTGGCATTTAAAGAAAGACTGGCGGAGCCTACACTTTTAAAAGCTGTCAGTAAGAGAGAAGACACTTCACTTTCCTTCTGCAATTTCCCAGTCTTGTTACACTCCCTGCCATTTGAATGAGACATCATAATTTTATTGCTCCTCTGTTGCTTCTGAAAAGATCATAAACTTTTAATAGACTTATAAAAATGAGGTTTTAACTGGCTTAGGTTTCGCCATTCCTGGCTGGGATGCCATCTAGCTTACCTCTTCCTCCCTTGCATGGTCAGTACCGTAAATCCCAGGAAGATGCATGGGGTCATTACCTCTAGGTTAAGCTCTATACATGAAATAACTGGCATTTTCTACAAACAATGAGCATTTTTTTCAAAATGCTCCCAGTTTACCTCTATAAAGCTTAAATAGCTTACTCTGATGTCCCCATGTCCAAATCTAATACTTTTGTCTTCTTATTTCACCTCCTACCGATCAAGTTTATTAGATTTTACAGATACACACAAAAACACACACATTGCATCTGCAGAATCTTTCTAATTGCCAGTCTGATATTTTTGTGACCTTGGAAGAAAACAGAATAAACTAGGAACTGCATAAGAAACTAGGAAATAAAACAATAATTAAAAAAGATCAACTGCATATTTAGATTAACAATATTTAGAAGTAGCCAGTCTAAATCCCCCAAGGGATTCTGTCTTATCTAGGAGGCTAAGCGGGGTCAGGCCTGGTTAGTATTTGGAAGGGAGACCACCAAGGAACACCAGGCGCTCTAGGCTATGCTCAGAGGCAAACACAAATAACCATTGCCAAGAAGACCCTTATGTTAGCATTGCTATAAGTTGGAGTAGATGTGAAGGTACATAACAACATTTACAACTAAGTAACACTGAGTTAAATGGGACTTTGTCCCAGGTAAGTGTTATGGGATTGCAGTTTAGTGTTTACATAGAAATTGACATCTGGATATGAATAAAAAATTGAAGTATGCCTCTCTTGTGTATCTCTAGAGGCAGCCTGTACAGAGAACAAAGAATTGTAAGCAGAAGAGAGAGAAAGAGAGAGGCCTGATATCTTGTGGATAAATAAAAAATGTCTGAAGTTCTCCAACCAAACTGTGAGCTGAGGTATCATTTTCTTGCCTCTAGGGTATGGTGGAGGGACATGAGAATTCCAGGTTCAGGTCCCCATTGAGGCATGAAACATTGGATGACCTTGAGCTAGTCACTGTCTCTCGGTCGTAGGATTGTGAGGGTGAACAGGAAGAGAAGGCTGTATGTTACTTAAGCCTGTTAGAGGAGGATTAAATGGTGGAGAGGTGGTATATTCATTTTTTATTTATAAATAAGATTACTAAGTGTTAGATAGCTTTGTAGCCTCCTCTACCAGCTCAAACAGGCACAAGAATCTTCCAACACCCACCAGACTCCTATGATTCATGAACAGAAGCAAAACCATGTGACCCAAAAATGACTAAGCCAGCCAGCAGGAAAACATCCATGGAGCGATTATTCATATATTTGCATAAACTATTCATTCATTATAAAAACACACTCAGGAGCTATTCATGGAAAAAGCACACATAGAAAAGTGAGCTACATTATTTGAATGAATAGTTGTGTGGAACAATTTGATTCAACACACATCTGTCACTCTCTGATTTTACAAAAAGAAGAACAATGTTAGCTCTTTGCACAGTTGAGATACATAGCCATGCAATCAAACACTCAACAGAAGCTCCATTTGTAAACTACAAAACGGAGATGAAACAGCATGCGTAAATGCTTTCCATGAAATGTTACATGATGCATTTGTAATTATATTTACAAAAAAACCCAAACAAACACACACTTTGGTAAGTTTTACTTATCGCACTGTATTGTAGCTGAATATTTCTGATCATTGTGCATTTGTTGTTGTTGTGTGTCTCCAACTGTTTCCAATGTATGGCAAACCTATCACGGCGTTTTCTCAGTAAGATTTGTTTGGGAGTGGCAGTTTTACCATTGCCTTCCTCTGACCATGAAAGGATGGGTTCATTCAGTGGATTTCCAAGACCAAGTGGGGATTTGAACCCTGGTCTCCTAGAGTCCCAGTCTAACATTAATACCATTATTACCATGCTAGCTCTCCAATTTTGGCACAGCAATCTCCATTTCATCAGGATTCTGGTTCAGTTTATTCTATGAATTAAATGTTTCAAGGTTTAGGAGTAAGACTCTCACTCAACAGGTGTATCTCAGTTAACAAAGCCTCTGACAAAGAACCCTTTACAAAGTATTTTTATACCTGCCCACCCACCTTTTCCTCCTCATGCTCTATCTAGCTGCAAGTTTTCAGTAGAATCAGCACTAGGGTGCAGACAGAAAAAAAGCACAGGTCTGTAAGTTTGGCCACCAAAATGGAAATCATAAGAAAAGTGCTGATGAAAGAAAAAGTCATCACTGGATGCATTTTGGAAGAAGCTTTCAAGTGGTCTCAAGAAGGTTCACCAAATTATTTGTTTACTTTATGCAAGGCTTACCTGACCTGACTGATTCACTTCACATGTGTATACAGTCAGCCCTTCTCATTCACAGGTTTAACTTTCATGGATTTGATTATTTGTGAGTTGCTCCAACCCCTGTCCTCCTACACCTCAAGTGCTTCTTCTCTGGGGCAACTTGCCCTCTCGGGCACTCCTAACAGGCTATGTAGCCCTTTCAAATCTTGGCTTGGTCCTCTAGTCTTCTTCCTCTACCAGCCAGTGCCTACCAGCTAAAGATGGCTCTCACCCTGATTTCTCAGCACCACTAACCTTCTCTTGACGCCCTCCACAATCAAAGGAGGAGATGGGTTACAGAGAACAAGCGTAGGGCCACCATACTGACTGACACCTTTTCCATTTCCTTTCCCTGACCTGGTTTGGACCCTGGGTGCCTGCTCTGCCCACCATGCCTTGCCTCCCTTCCTGCAGGCAGATACATACACATTTTTATATTTTTTATATTTTTTTATATTTTTTATACTTTTTCCATTTTTGCAGGGGTCCTGCATCCTTAACCCCAGTGAATATGGAGGGCTGACTGTATAGTTAGTTTTGAAGAAAAGATTTACTGAAACATGTTGAACTGTAATTCTCTTTGTAGTGTAGGAACCTATCCCTATTCTTTCCATGTTACTTCTGCTTCTGGTACCAAATTTCTGTTAAATAAGTCACGCCCCAGAATATGTTAACTGAGGTATATCTGTACTATCTTTGTATATCTCGACATGCAGGATCCTATGAGAAGTGGATCCTCTTAAGCAAGGCTGTCACTACCACTGTCACCACTGCACAACCATCCAAACTATTAACCAACAAAGGCCCTAAAAATCAAAAATGTATCCAGTTCCCTTTTAATGCTGCCCAAGTTTTTAGCCATCATTGCATTTGGGCAGTGAGTTCCATATTTTAACTGCTTGCTTTGTGAGGAATGCTTCCTTTTATCTTTTCTAAATTCAGCCTCAGTGGATGACTCCATGTTCTACTATTATAAAAGAAGCAAAAATCTACTGCTCCATACTGAGTAGGATTCTATACATTCTCCTTTTTCTTAACTTTTTTCTAACTTAAACAACCCCAAATCTTGTGATGCTTCTTTGCTCCCACAGAGTGATCACTTTGGTTGCCATTTTCTCCATCTTTTCCAGCTCTACAATGTGTAGTAACTAGGGTCCCATTCAAACTACAGAGTCATATCACTATTTATATAACAATTTAACTGTTATGGCTCCATCCTATGGAATCCTGGAATTGGCAGTTTAGGGAGGGGCATTTAAAATTCTCAGCCAGAGAGCTCTTGTGTGTCTCTGAACTACAAAACCTAGGATTCCATAGGATGGAACCATGGCAGTTAAAGAGGAATAATAGTACTATACCTGTGTAGTGTGAACAGGCTCCAGAAGTGGACATTGTATGCTTTTTATGTGTGCCAACCAGAATCATGCATAGTATTCCAGATGTTGCCACACCATGGATCTGTATAAAAGCAGTATTAGATTGGCTGCTTCATTTTCTATTCCCCTTCTAATTACAGACAACATGGAATTTGCCTTTCCTAAGAAGAATACCCTGAGATCATCCCACAGGTCAGCCTGGGAAAGAGGAAAGCTGGGGTCTTCAATGGTCCTAGGAAGAACCTGTGATAATATGAAAGCACATCTAAACATTTATTCTAAGCCACATGATTATAATACAGTGTTTTCTGCTGCAGGCTGACAACAATTTCCATAATCAGGGTGACTATTGGTACAAAGAGCACCCATTTGCCATTGGTTTACACTGTATGTTACTCCACGTAATTGCATCCCTAGGGATGCTTTGCCTGAGGAAAAACAACTGTAAATGACTACATAAACTAGCTGGTAGCCTGTGGGCTCAGAGGACTTTTTCAGCCCAGCTTGCTGGTAGGCTGGAGGGAAGCTGCCTGGAATGCAGGAGCCAAAGTACCACTCAAATTCATTTTGGGGGGGCATTTCAGGCAGGGCTCGGTAACTGCTGCAAGGGTGAGAACCACTTTACAGTTTGGTCAAGTGCTCAAGGGCTACACTTTTGGCTCACAGACTCCTAGAGTTGGAAGGGACTGTATTGATATATGTGGAATTAAGCAGGAAGGTTAAGACACCAGGCAGGAAGATTAATACAGAAGCAGGCAGGGAGTAAGGGAGTAAGGGAAACCAGGAAGTGACTGAGCACACACATGTACCAATAGAGAGACTGAGTTGGCAGAAAGAGACTATTGGGTTCCCTGCAGTTCCTTGGTTTCTTGTTATACAACTCCTGCTAGAATCTTACTGATAACTAGAATTTCATGAAAGAGGAGCCCCAAGGGCCATCTAGTCTTAAATAAAGACTAGATAATAAAGTTCCTTGGTTCTTATTATACAACTCCCATCTCAGTCTTACCAATAACATGACACAGAGGCCATTTCTACCTTATCCTGTTATAGTGCTATTATTCCACTTGGAACATCCTGTGGAATTCTGGGGTTCGTAGTTTACTGAGGCCAAAGAGCTCTCTTGCTGAGACGTCTAAATGCCCCTCCCTAAACTGCAAACCCCAGGATTCCATAGGATGCTGAAAGTGGAATAATAGCACTATACCAGTGTAGTGCGGAAATGACCAGAGACCCTGTGGCCATCTAGTCCAATGCTGTATCAGAGCAGGAATCCATAACAAGTATTCCTGAGAGTCATCCATTCAATCTCTGTTTATAAAACCTGCAATAAAGGAGAGTCTCCTATCTTTTAAAAATCAAAAGTCCCCCCACCCCGGTAAACCTACATATATGCAAATTAGTTGGGAAATAGATTATCCCATTGACTATACAGCACTTCGCTTGTTTTCTCATTGACTACAGTGAAGGAACTGGGTAAGATCCTCTAGTATAAAGCTATATAATTAAATTCCAAAGTCAGAATCATCCATTGCATAGTATCCCTATTTCTATGTATAGCTGTGAAAGGCAGACAGTGAAGAAAGCTGACAGGAAGAGAACCAACTCATTTGTAAAGTGGCCCTGGAAAAAAGTTCTACATATGCCACGGACTGCCAAAATGACCAATAAATGAGTCCAAAAACAAAACAAGTCTGAACTCCTCCATAATAGCCAGAATGACTAAATAGAGGTTATACTTCAGACATATCAATAGAGGAGATGACTCATTAAAAAAAGATAATGCTTGGTAAAGTGGGAGGCAGCAGGAAAAAAGGAAGACCACATTACAGGCTGATTGACTCAGGCCATTTCCGCACTGGACTGTTACAGTGCTATTATTCCACTTTCAACATCCTATGGAATCCTGGGGTTTGCAGTTTACTGCAAACTGCAAACCCCAGGATTCCATAGGATGTTGAAAGTGGAATAATAGCACTGTAACAGTCCAGTGCAGAAATGGTCTCAATGAAGCAAACCACAGCCCTGAGTTTGCAAGACCTGAGCAGAACTGTTAATAACAAGTCTCTTCATAGCCTCTCATTTATAGGCCAAATTGATGGCAAATAGCAACAACTACAGTATCCTGTGGTTTGATGCCAGATGTCAGAAGAAAACCACAATGCAGATTTTTTTTTTTAATCATTTGCAATTCTGGGGTGCACTCAGGTTGTAAAAAGTGGCTTTGGGCTGCATGCAACCTGTGGTCTCCTTTTGCCCACACCTGGTCTAAAGCCTGCCATCAGGATATTCTGGTTCCTTTTATCAAATTAGTTTTTAGACCTTCCTTTCTTCCAAATATAAACTCATGAGAGATGCCAAATTATTGGAAGCTAAGGAATGGGAACTGGAGTCTCCTGATCCACTTGCTGTGGTGTGAATACAGAAGAGCACTACTTCTTCCTCCAGGTCTTTCCCTTCCCACGGAGGAAGAAGTCATATATTCTGGCTTTTTCTTCTGCAATCTGCCTAGAAGGGGAGATGTGTAGTTTCCAGCTCCTGGCACTACTTCCCTTCCCACAGTATCTTCAGCCATACCACCCGGTCTGCACTCTTCCTGCCTTTTGCAGGTTGGTTGCTGAGAGTTTGGTACATTGGTTCAAGTACATTTTCCCACATGTTGGGCTACATGCAGGAAAAGGCCTCAGGGAATAGACAAGGCAGTGATCAAGAATTCACCCATAACTTCCATTTGCTTGGTGCCTCACTTACTTTCAGAAGCTTCTGGATGGCTTAATTAGCAACCTGCGGGCCAATTATGCATTTTCAAGGAAGTGTGTTAAAATACTTTTAAAGCAGGAGATAATATGAGCAGCTAAATATTCTTGGGCAGTCAGAATTAAGCAAGCATTCAAGCCATATGTCTCCTTCTAATGGATGGAATACGGAGCAAGGCAGTCCTCCAAACCTCATGCAGATCACAAAGCAGCCATGTACAATGCTAAAGGAGATGCCCTTGAAGAAAACTCAGAAGCTTTAAATAGTTCAGAATCTACCTGCTAATATTCTGACTGATTCAGCTAGGTGGAGCCATATTACACCATTTCTTAAACAATTACATTCCTGCCTACTTTGTTCGGAAGCCCAATTCAAGGTACTGGTGCTCATTTTTAAAGCCCCAAACAGCTTAGGACCCAAACATGTCAAGATATCTTCCCAGATCAACCTGCCTGCATATCAAACTCTTCTGACGAAGTGACTTTCCTACAGCAGTGCTGTGACCTTGGAACATCCTCCAACATTACAATATTTGCACTGAAAGGACATTCTAAATTCTTCAGGGATTGGAAACAAGTTCGATTATCTCTATTTGCAGTTTTATGCTATTGTTGCTATTTAATTCCAGAACCGGAGCAAAGGTTGCTCTTTTGACTAAACATTCCCACAATCCCCAGACTAGAGGAGTTGTAGTCCCAAAATAATTTTCCAAAATGCTGTTGGAGTTTACATTACACGATGGAGACTGACAAGTTGTATTCACCATCTTGATTTTTTGTTTTTTTAAATTGAATAGCTCCCTGGATCAATTAGGATGAAGGCTGGTCTTGAAATTTATAAAATAAAATAAAGACAGAAATCATTCACAACTTTTGGGCCTAAAGAAAGATATTTCAAGAGTATAGGTTGGGTAGTTCTAAGGACAAAAGAAGCTGGGAAATAGGTCTAAAATTAGATGCCTGATGTCTCATGTGTGAATCTCCAAGGAAGATGTGGGGTTGAACTTCAGCTGCAAGTAAGTAAAAAGAGAAGCCCAGTTTCAATTACAAATGAATTCCAAAACAGATGCCTAAAATTCATTCACATTCAGTTTTTATGCTGGATTAGAAAAAAAAACGTGAGATAATTTCTTTTTAGGAAAAAAAAAAACGGAGGAAGGTTAATTCTGTTCACTCCTGATAATTACCTATTAGCCTTGTGTGCAGGAGTTAAGTCTGTGACCAGGCACTAGCCATATGGGGCGCCATAATTCTCAGATCTCATAGTCAAAGCACAAAAGGACACAAGCCTGTGACCCATCTCTCCATATGGTCTCTCATCACCATGGTAACCGGGCACCTCGTAAACGCTAATGAATTTACACTCACAGCGACAATGACATTGGGAAGGATTATGAGATGTTCTCCAGGGCATCTTAGGGGGCTTCCTAGGACTGATTGTACCTCCTGTAATGGCATACAAACACCTGGCCTTTTCCCCCAGAGGGCAAGCAGAGGGTTAATGATGCTTATGGCCCTCTTCTATGGAAGACCGGCTGCACTGTTCTTGATCCCCATCCCCCTGCCACGCTACTCGTGGATATCAAAACAATTGATCTCCCTGGAGAATCTCTTCTTCTTCCTCAACACAAAAATATCAACAGGGATATTTCTTTACTTTTTTCTTATAGTGTTTCAATGTATACATCTGCCTACATCTAGGAATACAAATCATAAGAGCATAAAATAAGCCAGAGTCATAGGAAAAAAGGAGGCTTATATGCATAGAGTTGCCAGGGTGAAAACTGGAGAGGGCTCCTGTCCCTTTAATGTTCGCCTATAAGGAGTAATTTCAGGAGGCGTTGCTTATTTTGTAGTTGAGTGACAAACACCCAAAGAGTTTCCCTTTCCTACTGAACCAGGAGCCATCTCCCATTTCAATTTGGCAACCCGACACCAGATCCTATCTGATCTTGGAAACTAAGCAGGGTCGGCCCTGATTAGTATTTGGATGGAAGACTGTCAGGTGCTGTAGACTATATTTTAGAGGAGGGAACTCCCAAAACCACCTCTGAGTGTTTCTTGCCTACGAAAAGAAATTCATGGGGTCATCATTGACTTGAAGGCATATACATCCATATGAGAGGCAGTGTAGTACAGCAGTTATAAAACAGGATGGATACTTGAGAGGTTCATATTCAAGTCCCCACTGCATGGCTTTGCACCACTCTCATTCTCTCTCAGCTTAACTTACTTCACAAGGTTATTGTTCAGATAAAGTGGGGAGGAGAAGAGCCATGTAGGAGCACACTGAAGAAAAGTGTGTGTGTGTGTGTGTGCATGTGTGTGTGTGCATTAGGGATGGGCCAACTGAGATTCATGGATCTGAATCCCTGGGCCAAAACAGGGGAATTGAATCTTTTGGATCCCTACCCGCCCAGAGGCCTGAGCTGGTGTGAGCTCCCCAGATCAGGCCAGCACGGGTGTGCAGGGGTGACAAGAGCCACTTTCCTGCATGCCCGGAGCTGCATGCCTGAGCTGGCTAGAGGCTGGTGTTTTTGTTTTTTAAAAAATGCCTTCCTTGTTGCAGGACTTGAGACTTGACTGGAAAGTACAGTGTTCTTGAGATTTCAAGGACAGCTGAAGAAGATTCCTTTGCATGGCTTCCTTGCAAACCTCTTTCAGACACAATTCTGAGGTTTGTAGTTGGACAAGGTGTCACAGCCTTCTCTGCCAAAGTGTGTTAATGTATCATCAAACTACAAACCCCAGGATGCCATAAGGAGCTACGCAAAGAAAATCCAGTTTTGGCCTGGATTATCTCTGTACTGTAGTATGTGGCCCTGTTTACACAGGCAGGAAGATGTGGGATTAATAATCCACATTTTCCTGCTTGTGTAGAAAGGGCCTTCATGTCAGTTTCAATCTGACAAGATCATAAGGCAAAACTATGACAATTGTCCTGGCCAGATTTCTTCAGCGGTAGGTTTGCCTTTGCCTAGGCTTTTGCTAAGGCTGAGAGAGTGTGTCTTTCCCAAAATTATCCTTGCTCTTTTTTTGTTTGTTTGTTTGTTTTGTTTTGTAACAGTCAGCCCAGGAGATGGCATCATCTTGAGCATCCTCTAACATCTGGACCTACTTCCAAATTGCATGTAATTCTTAATAAGAGGTATATGGGTATGTTTTCCTGAAAGTGAAAACTATTATTTAATTTGTTTTTCATTAAACAAAGATGTCAAATTCTGCTTCAAAACACTTTTCGGTAGAAGTGCTTTGTTTCCCTTGCTTTTTAAACCCTTTTGTAAAAAAGGGTTAGAAAGATTTGAGATTCGTGAGATTTGTGGATTCGCAGAACCTTCCAGGGATTCAGATCCGGATTCAGATAATTCTGGATTCGTCCCATCTCTAGTACACAAACACACACACACACACACATACACACACACTTTTTTCTTCAGTGTGCTCCTACATGGCTCTTCTCCTCCCCACTTTATCTGAACAATATATATATATACACACACACACACACACACACACACATATAATTTATAGGTAACTGTAAACCCAACCCACTGTATAGATTAAGACTCTTGAGATCAGAGGTATACTGCCTCTGAACATGGAGGTTCCATCTTCCACAGTCAAACAGCCACTGATGGGTCTATCATTACCCAGGAATTTAAACTGCTGCCTCATCTTGGCTGGGCCCCAGTACAAACGTTTGTATGGCCAATGCTAGGACTCTGACCAAACAAACTAAGAAACAAACAAAAGCAAATGGAAATGAGATGGGACAAAGAGATTCCATATTCTTTCCAGTTTTCTTGAAAGGGTAGTAAAAATCTTTCCATATTTCAAGTATTACAAAAGACAATAAAACATTTTGATGATGACGAATATACATCACAATTGTTCGGTTTTAAGAATGTCAAGCCAACTAAGGCCAACCTTTTCAGCACGTATAACACAAGTCAAATCAAAATAACAGTCCCACATACTGTGCACTAACTCTTCTCACACACTCATAGATTCACAGACACATGCACCTACACACACACACACACATATCTTCTTCGGTATGATCATGTACAGGTGGTGAGCTTTCTCCCAGACTACAATGGATTGCCTAAGAAATTAACTTTCAAGAGAGAGGGAGAGAAAGAGACAGTTCTACTTATTTCCTAGCATATCTGAATGGGGATAGTGTTTTAAAATGGCTGGACTACATCCCATTTGGGACTGAGGGAGAGCTTGGAAATGGGTGTAAGAACTAGAGAGTAGAAGAGACTGAAATGATCCTGAGGTGATAGTGTGGCATGGCAACAGTAGTAGAACTCAGGTTGCCAATACTTTTCCTCCTAGAGCACCTCTTTTAAGGCTAGTGTGCTACCCAGAGAAGGAGGAAGATGGCTGGAAGAAAGGAAAATTGGAAGCCACCACTACAACAATCTGGTCTGCCATACTATTCCCCCTCTCCACACACAAACAAGCATTCCTGGTTTATCACATGCAAACGGAGAGGCAAATTTGCCGCTTGTGGAGTTTGATCCACCCTCCCTGCATATCTTCTATTCTGAAATTCTGAGCCCCCCGTCACCTCCCTCCCTCATATCCATTGATTTACCCAGAGGTAGTGGCTGATGGCTCCCATGTCAGCTGGACAGTGAATTACCTGAGCTTTTAGTTCAAACTGTAAAAGACCCAGCCAGGATGCTGGACCTACAGGGAGTTTCAGCACCCTGGCCAGCTCCTATAATTTCAGGCTAAACCCCAGAGAGCATTCAGTATTACCACTACTGCTGGAACTACCAGCCACCACTGCCCTTCAGTTGTCTCCTTTCTTCTCCACTCCTGCATCTCACCTTCCCTCTCACTCCACTTATCAGCTTGTTTGGAGGGGTGGCTGGCTGTTTATTTGTTTTATATTCCACCTTTCTCCCAGTACAGGATTCAGAGCAGCTTGTAGTATAAGATAAAAAGAAAATATAACTAAAACAATGTAAAATGTGCTTTTTTAAAAAAAAACTTGGTTAGGCAATCCTATTAAAATAATTTTAAAATTACCATTAAAAACATGTTTAAAACATAAAGTTAGAAGTCCAGCACACCTCACTGAAAAACTCTTCTGCAATATTCATTGAAGGTTTCAATACCTTAAAAGCACTAGATCGCATCTGATCTTGGAAGCTAAGCAGGGTCAGCCCTGGCCAGTATTTGAGTGGGAGACTGCCAAGGAATATGAGATTCTACAGGCTACATTTCAGAGGAGGGAACTGGCAAAAACACCTCTTGGTGTTACTGGCCTAAGAAAGCCCTCTGAAATTCATGAGGTCACCATAAATCGACAGGCAACTTGAAGGCGCGTGCACACACAATATCAACTGAAAGTTAAAGGCTTGTCAAAATAAAAACATGTGTCTGCCTGCCAGAGAAAAGGGAGCAGAGAGGAGGTCAGCTCAGCTTCCTGTGGAATTTCTAGGAGAAGCCATAGAGAAGGCTCTCTCCCATGTCTTGATCAAATGCATTTGTGACCGTGGTGGGACGAAGAGAAAGGCTTCCCCCAAAGATCTTAAAACATGGACTGGCTCATATAGGGAAGTATGATATTTCAGATAGTCCGGATCCACATCATATAGGGTTGTAACAGTGGGAACAACCATCAACAAGCAGGGAGTTACAGTAAAGCTACAGAAATGCAGTCTTATACCAGCAATGAAAGAAATCCCCCCTCTCTGTGCAACATTAGTGAGTTAAGCCAACAAAAGAAAGGGAGAGGGAAGAGAGACCACTGCTCTTTTTCCTTTCCCAGTTCCTTGCATGCTTCTACATAGCCTGCCAGCCTGTAGGTGACCACTGGCCAATCTTGTTTTTCCCCCAGGCTACTGACATATGGTAGCTACTGGGGAAATTACATTTCCCAGGGCTTATTTTGAACCGGGAATACATCATACGGCACATTGGCAGGTACTGGAGGGGGCAGGAGTGGGGAAACCTCCATCCCACCTGTCTTTGAACTGTAAAAGAGTTTGGGAATGTAATGCATACCATGAATTTCAAGTCCCCTTGCTCCCCAGTCTTAGCAGCATTATTACTGTGGCTTAATCTACTCAGAGAACAGGCAGCTGCATAGACAGGTTAAACATAATTCTGGACTCTTTTGCTTTACCAAGCCCACAGACTCTACTGGTTCTTGTCCTAACTGGCCAGCCCCATCTGCTAAAGGTAATAAGTGAACAATTTCAAATCTACAGAAAACATATGGCAATGGTTGCAGATTATCCACCAGTTTGGGAAGTCCTGCTTCTTCCTTAAAATGGCTACTGCTGCCATGCAAAGCAATTTGAAACAATGTCAAAATGGAGCTAGCAGAATGATGGCTTTGACAAGCTAGGAGTTCTAGCATAAAAGCCAATGTTTTACTTACCGCCTCCACTTCTGCCGGGTCATACCAGACATTAATGTATGGATGCTGTAAGGCTTCGTCCACTGATATCCGTTTGGCTGGGTCAATCACTAGCATCTTTGACAAAAGGTCCCTGGCTTGGCTAGCTGGAACAGTTAAACAAAAAGAGAAAATGTGTCAGTGCAGAACAACAGGCAGCAAACACAGGGCAAAGGGAGACACTAATTACTGCGCCAAGGTCAATTGTTAAGACCAAGCAGCAGACTTCTGTTGATTTCTAAGGATTTTATGTTGCCTAAAAAAAACACCCTGCAGGTTCAACTTAACTGAACCAGAAAATTGATTGCTCGTTCTGCTAGACCTCCTTGTAGCAATTTTAAAATTGAAGCTTTTATCCTTGGTTTTAAATACAATGCAAGAATAATATATCCACCTTAGGCCTTTTTCAAATTACTCATTTCTAAACTGACATATTGTTTCAACAGCGGCAAACACCCTGATCTGAAGCATGTTTTAGCCCAGTGCTTCTTAAGCCATCTGATACGGGGGACAGGCGGAGGGCTCCCCCCCAAGTGTCAGGGACTAGCACTATATCTGTGCCCATTGGCTACAAACTGTTTCTTCCATCCTTGAAACTCAAGTAGACCAGCAGCCAATCAGTCACAGATTATGGATCATCACTTTGAGTAGCACTGTTTGAGCCTGCCGTGCCTTTAAATAACAAGGAGCCATTCTGTTAAAACAAAACAAAACACAAAACTCTGTAAACACCATTAACTCCACTGCAATTGCCTTTTTGCAATCCTTTTGCAATTTGCAATCCTATTGCTCCTTCTGCCAGCATCTTCCTGAGGCATGGAGTGCTTCTCTAGTTGCTATTGAATTTCTTTAAAAAACAAAACACTTTTATTAGGAAGATTTTTAAAAAATACATTAAGAGTTGCAAAGATGAGAGACAAAAGGAAAATACAGAAAACTAAAATACAATATAATAAAATTAAAAAGTACAAAAGGAAAAGTTTAAAAATAAAATAAGAATAAAGAAAAAGAAAGTGACTTCAGATCTTCCTTTCAACACTTACATATGCATATGGCTATCCATACCCCTCTCTCCAAAATTACAACATATTCTATTCTTTTGATAGCTTACACTGTCTAATCATCAGAATCAAAAGTCACCAAGACATTTCCTTTTTTCTTTTTCTTTTTTTTGCAAAAAGATCTTCAAGAGGTTTTCAGTCTTTAAGAAAAGTTATTAATGACCTTTCTCTAATCAAACCAGGCAGTTTGTCCATTTCAAATAGCAATCTTGTGTGTAATCCTGTGCTTGCCATCTTAGAAACCAGCTGACTTCAATGGGATTTCTTTCCAGGTGAGTGAAAATAGAACTGCAACCTTAAAATACTTTACATCAGAGCTGGACAGATTTCAGACTTGCAGAATCTTCTTTGTGTTTTTTGTAGAGCACCAAGATGTTCCACAACATACCAACCCCATCTGAAAGAAGGCTGAAACCTGTCCAAAAAATTTACAGAAAATGAAAACTGGAAGTGACTTCCAGACATTTTGGATCACAGTTTTGCTCAATTTGTGGCTGAAAATGTGGCTGTGTGTCCCACCAAGAGAGTAAAGGTGCTAAAATTAGCCCCTGCCCTTGCTATAGTTGCCCATTCCAGTCCTAGAGGACAACAAAAACAGTCCTTCAGCTCATTCTCTAATTTGTTGGCAATAACTGCACCATTGTTCCCAATCTGAAGAATAACACCTGCATCAGCAACTGAAGTTATCATATTACTGCAGCCTCACTAACCGAAACTTCCTCTATTTGCAATGAACTAAGTACTTCTCTGTAATAAAAGCCATTAAATGGGAACCAATCTCAGAAGTGGCTATAAGCTGTATTATTCATATCCCCTAGGATTCAGAGAACCTGTGGGAATAGCAAGTAAAACATCGAGTCTGACCAGTAGAGACCGACCATTCTGACAGACAGAGCTCAATTAATCTCCTGATGAAAGCTCATTTGAATGATTGACATGGAAAAGCAATAGAGTATTTGCCTGGTTCAGAATCAGTCTCCCTGTATCTGTCAGTCAAAACAGACATACAGACACTCAAAGCGTGGGTGTGAACCCAGTTCTCTTTTTCTTCTCAGCAACGATTCCACCACCAAAAGATTATTTTATATGCCAAATGCCTTATGCATGGATGTCTTCTTCTACTGTTTTTCCTATCTTTTCTACATCACTGTCATCTATAATTCCTTAAGGAAATGTGAAAATCTCCACCCATTCATCATTTGGAGCATGTTTTTAAAGAATCAACCAAACAATATAAACACTGGTAGCAGAAAAGATTCTGACTGCATACTTTGTCCTCCAAGAACAATAGAGCATTTATAGGTATGCACATTTATTCCAGATTAATCCACAATAATTAAAATCTTCTGGTTCTCTATCTATATAAATCTAAATACTCTAATGCACTAGATCCTGTATGATCTTGGGAGCTAACCAGAGTCAACCCTGCTCAGTACTTGGACAGGAGACTGTCAATGACTACCAGGTGCTGTGGGCTATATTTCAGAGGAAGGAACTGACAAAACCACCTCTGAGTATTCCTTGCCTAAGAAAACCATATGATGTTTGTGGGGTTGCCATGAAGTCAACAGGTGACTTAAAGGCACATAGACACAATGCACATTAGGAAATCCATGTGTAAGCATAGGTTGAAAGGGCTGGCATCCATTTTCCTTCCTTAGTGAACCTGAAGAAGAGACTTCCATATCAATTACACATGTGACTATAGATGGAAGAATCAACCAAACTGTAGTCCATCAGAGTTCTTTGATCTCTACTTGGAAACTGATTCTGATGTGATCCACTTTGGATTGTAAGGAGTTCTCCACACTTACATCAATATATATATATATATATATATATATGTATATGTATATGTATATATGTATTTTCATGTCCCTTTCCAAAATGGATGCATTTTTAACTACATTTTTGAAAAATACACATTTCTACACATTTTCCATTGTCTATGATACACATAATGCACAGTTTTGCATAGTTTTCAAATTTTCACATTTTTCCATGGTTTTTTTTTTTTTTACATGTATGCCTTTGAATATTTTTTTAAAAAAACCCACAAACAATTTCCAATGTGTATATTTCTGATTGCCAACTGCATTCAGGTCCACATTCAGGTCACAGCATTGAACAAGTTCTTATCATAATGCAAAAAATAGTTAATCTAAGAATTTAAACATTTCAGTTGAGGCTCAGATTGCATGCTTTCTGATTTCCTCCTCTTCCCTGCAGTAATGATTTCAAGAGCAGGCATAAAGGATGTAATTCTTTGCTAATATTGTTCTGGAAGAAAGCAATTGGTAATTTTAGTAATTTTCTTCCTGCTACAAAGCTGTCTTTGACAACTGTTCAGTTATCAAAGGCTGTCTGCAGTTTGGTAATTATTCTGTGCAAAACTCACACATATATATTTACACGGAAACTGAATTTTCTTCCACAGAAAATATTTCTGGAAAAAAAAATGTTTTATGCATAGAAAATGCTGTTTCTTGTGCATAAAATGCTGCTTTTGCAAACCCCTCCCTCAAACAAAGAAATCATGAGCAAATGTTGTACAGAACAAAGCAAAGATTCTCATCAGTCCAGGATTCTTCTCATCAGGGTCTTCCAACACTCAAGAAACAGGTTTTAAACCATTTTTTTGATTCATTTTTAAAATATTCTTTCCATCCTTAGTAGGTATGAGTAAAATGCAGTCCTCCACATGTGGATTCCCAAGCATTTATCTGGCCTGTTAACTGCTCTGCTTCTCCCAAACTGCTTTCTTCCCTGGCCAAAAAACCTGTGAGTTCAAGTTGAAAACCCACACAAATACACTGTTAAATATTTTACATTAACACACATTTTTCAACACCAGAAGTAGTTTTTAAAGTTGCCACTATATTTCCTCAACCCTATTGCAGGACCACATCTCACAGTGCCCTAGAGGTCTCTTGACTTTCAGAAACAGCTTTTTCAAGGAACAGAAGGATATGTAACATCAAGGGGCAGGGTGGGAAAGAGAGGAACTCTTTTCACAGGCAGAGTATCAGCCATGGTTCCCTAAATCTGCCTTGTGCTTTTTACAGCTCCTAGATTCTGCATCCAACATCAGGCTCAACAGGACAGTTGGTGGTTTGGCACTTCAGAAAGCCAAACTCATTAATTTTCATGTCAGGACTCAGCTTTGAATCACATGGAGATAAGCATGCCTTTGAGCATATGGAGAGAACATGTAGTTCATTCCAGAAAGACCACAGCCAGTGTGCCCCTTCCACCCAGCCCTTTTCCTGGTATGAGGCACAAAGACTTCTCAAGCAACGGTATGGTTTCCATATAAAACTGAGCCCTGCTTGTAAATTACAAGATAGGATTAATTCTTAAAACAAACAACAGTGGATAACCACAGGAAAGCACTGATTCCATCTAGCTTCAAGAAACTAGCAAATTCTTGTGTCCATTTCAGATACATTCTGTGGCTCATTTTAAATACATACCCTGAAGATATCAGAATTCTGTACTCTGCATAATTGTAATTGAGAATTACATGGCCCCTTTCATTTTTGTTTTGTTATTTTTCCAGTGTAAGAGACAGTGAGGTAAAGTGGTCTGAGTGTTAGCTGAGGATTCTAAGAGGCCAAGCTTTTAATCCCTGCTCAGTTGTGGAAACCCTGCAGGGTGACTTCAGGCAAGTCATACTGTCTCAGAGTAATAGGAAGGTTACGGCAAACCTTCTCTGAATCAACTTTGCCAATAAAAGTCTAAGATAAGGCTGACATAGAGGTGCCGTAAATCAGAAATGACTTGAAGGCATACAACAGCAATAACAAAAGGGACAGGGCGATTGGAAAACAAGGTTATAAACCAGAGGTACTATTCATATAAGCATTTTGCCAATAGATGCATATAACAATGGATAATCAATCAAGCTCCACATGTACACAGATATGCAGACACAGTCCTCCTCAATCCTCCCTTCCATACACATGCTCACATGCATGGATAAGGAACATAAAGTTGTTTAAATGGAGGGATGGTGCATGGGTATCATTCTTCCAATACAATTTCCCTTTTAAATCATGTTCTTGAGAGCCCACCACAGAAGTATGATTGTGCTGAGGAAGACAGTATTCTATGTGACTGTTACTCAATGTTATGCCTGTGGACCAATGTGAGTTGGTGAACCATCAGTTACTGGTCTGTGATGAGTGTTCAGGAAAGAAAGAAAAGATTGTACAACAAGCACAAATATAACGGTCTCTGACACATTAGGGAAAAATGCTAGTTGCCCACATCATGTAGCCTGAGAAACCCTATTCTAGGCAAGCCTTCCTTATCCTCCATCCCAGGAACCCAAGGGATACATGCAGTCCATGAGCTGCAGGTTGCCCTTATTAGCTAGGACAGTAATGCTCAATTTTTGGTGCTCCAAATACTTTGGCCTTCAGCCCCTTGCCATGCTGTCTGGGATTTCTGAAAGCTAAAATCCAAAACATTTGGAAGCTGATCTATAACCAAATGAATCTGTGTGAGTAGTTTTGATTTAGTCCTAGAATGGATAACTGTCCATCAAAGGGAGAATACCCATTTTCAGGTTTAACTTTCATGGATTTGATTATTTCTCCAACCTCTGTTCCCCCGCCCCCAACCTCTTCTATTGTGGGGAGGAACCTTCTCTCTTGGCCACTACAATCAGGACACACAGTCTTTTAAAAACCCACCTCAGTTCTCCTCTTCCTCCACCAGCCATTGCCTGGCCAGCTAAGGACAGCTTGCAGCCCAATTTCTCAGCACCACAAGCCTTCTTCTGATGCCCCCCCAACACCCAAGAAAGGATGTGGCCAAGAGAGAATAAGTATAAGGCTACCATGCAGACCCACTCCCTTTCCCTGACATGGTTTGGACCCTGGGTGCCCATTCTCCCCACCACGCCTCAGCCCCCCTCCCACAGACACACACACATCAACCCAAGCAAATGTGAAGGCCCGACTGCAGAATGAAAGTGGGTCCTTAATGCCAAAATGTCATGTGACAGTTTATGTACCTCACCACTCATAACAAAAAGCACACATTGAATTAGTAACAATAGTTTTCCTATTATGGTTCAGTTGTTTTGTTGTTCTTGTTGCTATTCCATTATTTTTCTTGAAAGCGAGAGTGTGTGCATGCTGCTTTATGAATTACTGTACTTCAAACAGAAGATGGGTAGGACTAATACGAATTCTCTCTAGGAAGAAATGAGCATAAGGAATTCACAAGCAGGAAGGAGATCTGTAAATAGCATCTACAGGTGGCAAGCAAATGTCAAAATATCACTTTCTGCTACAGAAGGAGGTACTGTTGGCTTTTGGTATGTCAAACACATTCTTTAACGGTAAGGGGCTTGAGGCTGTGTTGTCAAGAGAAACAAGAGTATTTTAAGGAACTAGATCAGGGAAGAAAATCAGAATGTAAAAAAAAAAAGCCATATCTGCATGTGTGAAAAATATGTTTACAGCCTTATCCAGAGAGCCAGTGAAAGAAAATTTTAATTATCATTCCCTCTGCATCTGCTTTAAATCCCTTGTACATCCATTATTCTGTTTTCTCATTGGGGTGGTGTGGGGTAGTGTGAGATGGGGGAGGATTACAGAAACTGTTCAGTGCTTCTTAAGACATTTGGTCAGACTTTCAATCACCCCCAAGAGTGGAGATGAACAACCTTTCTGTATAGTGGAGAAAGACATGCTGGGTAATGACATGCAAACTGCAGCAGATTAAAAAACATTACACATCGCCACCACAAGCAACCTTGGGAATCCATGTGTGCAAGACTGATACATGCTTCAAGTTTGCTGAAGGTTCCAGAACTATAATTGGAAGCCTTTTTGCCATGTTAAAACACATCAGTCATTGTTTTCTTCAGAACCATTTCTGTTGAAATGGTCTCAGACAATCGTGGGTTCAATACAGGTTTAAAATAATTTCAGTTCCTGTCATGGCAAGCAATGTCAACAGCAAATCTGGCATGACTGTAATCAACATATCTGGTTGTCTGTAGCATGCCCAGGCTGCTAATGGTCCCAATGGCAGCTAATACTGAATGTGGCACTATGCACTAGAGATGGGAAGGGTATGTGCAATTTTTCTTGTGTTCAACAAGTCAGGGCATTTCATCACACTGGACATCATGGACAAAAGAGCCAATAATTCTGAGAAGTTTTCCCTCACATTTCCTGTGTTTAAAAAGATGTGTTTTTTGCATACACACACACAAAATTGGGGGTGCCCCAAACACACCATTTTTGCTCTGAAAAAAACTGTATTTTGTGCAAAATATTGGTTGGCATCCTGCTAGGGACACAGAAAATCAACTTACTGCTTCATATGTCTTTTTATGGTTGATGTGGAAGAGGCAATTCACTACTTCCTTTCCACAATGACTCCCACCCCTTCAAGATTCGCCTTCTCTTAGTGGAGCCTCCATTCTACAACCGTTTAGGGACCAGTGAAGAGCTGGGGGCATTGGAAAAGCATCTGGCCATGCCACTGTGCCACTTTAGCCAGGGGTAGAAGGACAAAGGGAGAGATCAAGAGAATGATATTGATATTGCACATCTTGCTACATTGCAGTTGTTTCTCCAGTACCCTTTGCTCTCCATTGGCCTCTAAAAGTCCATGGAGAGAGAGGTCACAAGAGTAACAAGAGTCTTGCAAGAGGGGAGAGGGGAGACATGGTATACTCCTTCCTAGGTAGAACTTTATGCTACATTCTCGCTATGCAGAATCTCAGCCATTGTTTTCTGAAGGGAAATATGCTTTTACAACCAAATTTCCACAAAGTATACTGAATTGTGAAAAATCAATGAAAAATGCACAAAAGCAATTGCATTCTGCCGTAGCAGGTGTGTATATGTGTAGATGTGTATCTGTCTTTGTGTTTAATTTGCGCACAAAAACAATAAGCAAAGATTTATATCCCTATATATTTATATCCCCATTGTGTATTTCACTACTAAAAAAAGAATGGAATCCAACAGCTGTCACCATTTAATTCTTTCTAACAAAGTTCCAGAATGCTTTTATTCAGAGCCTAGTCGAATTCAAGGTACTTTCTTGTAAACAGAAAAAAAAGATAGCCAATCCCCATTTATTATCTTCCCACTGGTAGAACATTTGGTACAGACAGCCTTCCCATAAGCACTCTGAGTATAAGAAAATTGCTGACAAGGAAGACACTTTAGGACTGCCTAGAAGTTTCATTCTGTCTGCAGTTCAAAGCAAATTATACCTTCCAGATCAATGAGTGGATCAAAATATAGTTATCCCATGGAACTTGTGATGCTGTTCTCAGCACAAAAATATGCCAAAATGTATAGGAAAAAATGCATGTTTCGCAATCACATACATTCAGTAATACATAACTTGAGATAAAATATTCAGAAGAGAAGCTATATAATACCACCAAATTTTCATGCAAATCTGATTAATGTGGAAATTGGGAAGAGAGGGCTTATGCATGAACTCAGGCAAAACTGACACAGAATAGAAATAGGCTCCTTCACCCTTAGCAAAGATCCTATTCTCAGTAATCTGTGAACCATTTCAACAGAGCCCAACCAAAGCCCTTTTTGCATGGCATTTGCCATGCGAAAGGGCCCCTCGAGCACTGTGCAAATATGAGGAGCAGTCCACATGATGCACTCACAATCGTGCAACACTCCAGGGTCTGGCAGGCACCACTTGCATACTTTTTCATTTTCGGCTTTAAGCTGAAAATGGTGCATGATTGCGTGTTACTCTGGGGCCCTGTGTGCACTTGCCGTGCGTGCGGAGCTCCGGAGCCATGGCGCTCACGCTTCCTGCCCCAGCACAGCCTGGGAAACTCCCAGGCTGCACTGCAGAAGAAAAAGGCAGGGCTCTCGCGCAAGCGGGTGGCAGCTGTGGAGTTGAAGGAACTGGGACGCGAGAGCCTCTCGCTGGAGGCTGCTTGCGCAATCCCCGCACCCCAGCTTTGCAAAAAGGTAAGCTGCGGAAAGGGCCCAAGTTTTCCTCAAGCAACACAAACTGGCTCACCTTATTCCAGCAAAGGGCCATTTTAAAGTCACTTTTTGCCAATGGAATTTATAAACCAAATATCAAACACTTATCAGAATAATGCCTGAGTTTTCATTAAGGATAGAAAGTGGAAGGCAGCTTTTTCTCCCTTCCACTAACCTTTCTTCCAATGCACACTTAGCAAGGCTCCTCTGACATATCTAAGATTGTAAGTTAAATTTACATGGTACAGTAACATTGCAGGCATTAGCAGAGGAAGACCTGGCCAACAAGTGAACGAAAGGCTGCACAGGCTGTTTTGATTTGCAAGATGGAAAAAAGATGGAACAGAAATGAGACAAACACATTTGCCATGTAAGGCATACTTGCACTTGTTTTTACATGATGCAGATCCTTTCTTTGCTCTTACCTTTGAGTTTGTTGTGTTCTGAATCGGCAGGAAAGAGAGAATCTGGGAAAAGTTTGGGGAATGTGAGGCCAGCATATTTAGGTCTGTTTTCCACATAGTTCCGCACTGTTGGCTGGAGTTTCTTCATGAATTCCGGGCAGGGGGTCCCCAGCTGTTCAATTACTTTATTCCACTGATCAATATCTGGGTAGAGATAGTTAAGGAAAGGAGAGGTGCAGAATTCCCAACCCTATTTTTGATCATCCCAAGGTATTTTTTACAATTTCTTCCCAATCTAAAATGACTGAAGACAACCAAGATTTGATACATGAAAACTCTACAGTCAGTGATCACTATGGAAGCAATATCATATCATCATAGAATGATGTTAAAGCAATTTCATCCACAGTACAAACCCTACATTAACTTTCTGATTGGTGGCCACCATAAAAGTTGTTCCATGAACTCCATCCCAAGTGGCTTCTCATTCTTGTCACATTACTCTAATGCTCTGAGCACACAGCAGACCAAGCACATGGAGCAGTGCTCATGCCATGACCAGCAGCCCTGATGGAGAGGGAATACTGGCACCAGAACTGCTAACAGGATTACTACTCATGCAAGCAAAACATCTTACCATAATTGTGTGAAAGCCAGAAATGTACCAGTAGCTTTTCAGTTACAACCTCACCACAAAGTCAAACTAGACTTTTTTTAAAGTAAGACACAGTATTGTGACTTTTATAGTGTGATTTCTCATTGGAGAACCCAAAAATGGCAAACCCTATTACTTCAGCAAGGTTTTGTTGCTTAGTGATATGCACAGAGAATCTAACAAAGATAACAGGTCTACAAGACATGAATAAGTGAGAAGGGATGTCTGTAATGGTTTTACCAATTTTTCAGAACTGTTAGCTTGTACCTGGAAAAAAAAAAGCTAAATGGACAAAACAAAGTGTGAACTCTTTGCAAGAACTTTCTAAACAATTTTATCTATACTTTTGCATCTCTTTCTTCATTAGACATCACACGAGTTTGTAAGGAAATAAGATACTACATAATGGAAGCTTCCACAGGATCTATCCCAGTGGGGGACAAACAAATGCATTTGTACACATGTGTGCACATACATAATAGTGGCTGAGATCCTGTATCACAGACACAGAGTGTACTGTAAAAGATTTACAGCTGAAACTACATTATGGCTTCCCTCTCATCAGCTCCAAGACTCACTATTTAGTTGCTAGAGCTCTCCCTCCATGGTCATTCAGTGATTGGTAGAGAGCAGGGGAGAAGGGAGAAGGGTCTGATAGTGTTCCCATAGGCAGAGGTAGAACAATGACATCATCCACCAAGATGCTCCAGGATCCTCTGGAATCTGTGGATGATGACATCATTCAGCATCTGACTATAGGCCAAACCTAGATGCTTCTCCAGTTCTACCACTCTCTTCCATCAAATGGCTATGGAGTGGGGACTGAAAGAGTTAATTGGTGAGTCCTAGAGGTACTGTTGTCCTCACAGATGGAGGAAGAGAGTTCTAACTTTCCAATGACCAAAAGAAGACAAATACAAGGGTCAAATTGAACTTACACTGGTGTATGTGACTAGTTGCATGCCAGCCTATACGTAGCAACAAGTGTTGAGGGGAAGGAAATCAGAGTCAGTGGTTAATGTGATGTGCAAGCTAAAGAGTGGGTCGCAATATTATCCAGTGGAGGAGCCATCTGCATGGATTGGATTAGAGTTTCTATCATTTCCTGTTCATATGGCTAGCCTGGAGAGTTCTGGGTTAAGGATAGCTGTAGACGGATGAATCTGCATAAGGGCTGCATTCCAGCTGCCCTGCATAGTATCCCTACCTCAGTTTGATCTCTTCACTGCCACACACACCTGTTTTGACTAAAACTGAAATTACTTTGGAGAACTACACAGGAGCGTTCTGGGGAATATGAAGGGCATTTTCACCACATCTGGAGGACTGGAAGTAAAAACAACATTTTGGATTTTTTTTTCCAAAAAATTATTTTTGCTGTAACACACCCTCTAAGGGGTGTGGAGAGCATTTCTACCAAGTTTTGGGGGGTCCTGGACCAATTTAGGCCCTGGCAAAGCCTTTTCTGAAAAAGGAAGTATACAGGAAGTTACTTCTACTCTGTTCCTGTTGTTAAAAAAAGGCCTCTCCTAGTCCCAGGATGGTCCCAAAACATGATAAAAATGCATTCTTGCACCATTTGGGATCCCTCCAAAAAGCATCTGCATTTTTTTGAGGAGATACCATGGGAGAGTACAGCCATCCAAGGTCTCCTGGGGGACCAATTTGGTCAACTATCCTTCCACAGATGCCACCTCTCTCTTACAGTCTGAAATGAAGGGTTAAATTAGGTGTAGACAGGGACATTGGAAATTAGATGCAAACAAAAGTTTTGATTCACATGTATAGAAACACTGCCTGAGCTGCTCTGCATGCAGATAGAGTAGCACAGTTCACCAAAGACTTTTCTTTGCCTTGTCATTCTTTTTCTTTTTCTCAAACACACACACACATATACACATGCATACTACATTATTCTCATCTCTCAAAATACTTGAACCCAAGGTCACGGGAGATTCACAATAGAGGAGAAGGAAAAGGAGAACTAGTACAACACCTGCAAAGCACCATTCACAGCTGTCTAAAGGTGTTCCCTGAAACAACTTTATGCATTTTGATTGCTACTCCTTATGCTAGAATTGCCTTCTAGAATGCCTCTGTATGACAACCTCTTTCTATTTCCTTGAATCACAGTAGTGTGCTGGGCCTCTGCCACCAAGCAGATGGATTCTGGAGTCCTTGTTAGCATCATGGCCAAATATTAACAGCTGTCCAGTGCAGAGAAAAAGTCCATTTGTGTTAATGACTTGGATGCTTTTTGTATTTGTTTGGCAGTGGGAGGCTGGAAAAAGACATGAAAGCTGGGACTGAACTCTGGGAGTGACTTTTCATATTTTACTAACCTGTTTCAGATTTCTCATAACTATTGCAGGAGAAAAGGGCCATGCTTGTGCATTTTCATGTCCTGTGTTTCCTTCTGCACTATATAACCCTTGGGAGTTCATCTTCCATCTTCCCTGTGCTACAGGAGATGCATTTCCTGCCTAGTCACCTCATTTAGCTATCAGTGAGAAACATCAGCCACAGGTCGTCTGGGTAGAATTTATTATTTATTGGGAGAATTCTACAATTGGCTGTGAGAGGATGCTCCGTCCCATCAACAAAGGGGCTGGAATGCTCCTCTACCATCTGCTGTATTATTTACCAAAAATAAAGCTTATCTTAAAGCAGTAATGTGTGTCAATGTTTGGCACCAAATAAAGCCTAGAGCTACACTGAATTCCATCACAATAGAAGCCCTCCTCAAACATTTGCATCAATCGCCTAGTCCTTCCTGTAACTACATTAAAGCAACTGAAGTAATCATTTGCTTAGTGACATCATTCGTCAAGCCACAGTGTAATTGGAGCACATCATATATTCTCCTCATGCTTATCCATTCCTTCATCCCTTTCCTTCTGTTGTTTCACTTTGTGTCTAAATTTTAACTTCTTGGAGGAATGAATAGCCAAGCTTGTTCTTTGTACAGTGATGGTGGCTACATAAATAAATCATAAAACTTAGGAGTTCAGTATTACACAATGTGACAGTGGCCACGGACTTTAAAGCAGGATTAGAGATATTTACACATTTCCTCTAGGGCCAAGACTCACCCATTGTCACTCAGCTCAAAAGATTTGACTTCTTGGGGGAAAGGGAAAAGTTTCTGATACACTGAAGGCTGGTACTTAAACCAACTGATCCTAACCATAATTTTAAGATGTCCTTCAAAATCCCCAGCAAAGAGAAATTTGACTTACTGAGAAGAATGCCAGAAAAACAGAGAACGTCTGTGGAATGGAAGTGGGGAGAAACAGAATGAAGGACTGATTAAACATTGAGTGGAATGTATTACCCATGAAAACATGACTAAAGTGGATGAGAGAGAAGAACACTGGGTGGCAATAGAGGAACAAGTAAAGCTATATAGGCAAAGTTCAATGGAATCCTTATTAAAGGAGTGGGTGTTGAAGAAGTATCAGAAAAGGAAAATGATCCATGGTCAGGACCAGGAAAAAAACATAGTGAGGCAACCGTCAACGCCCTCTCTTCTGTATTTCTGTACATATCCGTAAGGGCAAAGAGAAGGGGCAGCCACCTTTTCTTGCCTTGACCTTTTCTTGGCAGACATTGATACAGAGGCCAGAAGACAAGAGAAAGGAGATGGGCAATAGTTTGACTCCAGCAAGGAGATGGAATGGGACTACTGAGACCTACTTGTCTAAGAGTGCCACCCTCCCCTCCCAAATCTGGTACTTTGTAGCTCTTTTGGGCAGCCTATTAGAAGTTGTAGAGATAGCTGTCAAAAGCTATGAATTTGTTTCATATGAATCTTATTGATGAGAAAAGGACACCATTTAATATTGGGAGAAGACAGATTAAGGCATTGCAGCTGACTGTTATTATCTGTTGCCAGTTAGAACTCCACCTCCATGATGCTATCTTTTTCCCCATACAGAGTAGTTAACCTTCTGTAATATTTAGAATCTTCTTTATTAGAACAATGAGATGAAGCCATGTGGTTGATTTCAACCATACAAAAGGTACCTAAAAATATTAACCAGGCATGTTAGTTTATAGTTTTGTTGCGGGGGGAGCACTGATTAAAAAAAAACACTGATTAGGAGTGGAGCAGGGACCAAAACTGAAAGATTTCCACCCTTGATACCATTAAATGATATACTTCAAACTGATGGACCAATCTCTGACGGAAAAGCAGCGTGCAAAGACTGAAATTGTAAAATGCAGAAATGAAAACCTGACAGACATGTCACATGAATATGGATCAGTCCTCTACTCTTGTCAATATAGGAAGCACAAAGATTAGACCTGCTAAGATCCAACAAAAAGAATGAGACCTTTTAATAAGAAATTGGGCACAAGTGATTTCATTCTAAGCCACAGCAACACATGAAGCAATTTCTAACATTGATCTATGCCAAACCACTAATTCTAGGCTGTTTCTCTCCCTGGGGAATTCATTGCTTTAGTTGCCTAGATGACTGTGATGTTGGATTACATAAAAGGATAACTGTGCTTTATAAATATCCACAGTGTTTTGGGGTCAACAGTCAGCAGCATACAAATTCACAGACAGAAAGGAAGAAATCCAGTAGATTGGGATCATTCTAGCTTACCTTACCTGATATAAAGAGACACACATTGCTACAGTTGGATCAGGTAGTTTCTGATTCACAGAAGCTGCTAACAACTCAATTCTAGGAAGCACTGTGCCAACACATATACAGGCATACCTCAATTAAGAAAACCTTTTAGAAAGAAGCTTTTTTTTTTTTACAAAGTCTTTTTATGCCTACCCAGAGCCCCTTTCCTTCTAGTCTTCTGCTTAGCTATAAGTTTTTTTTTTTTAGCAGCATCAGTATTGGGAGAATGGCAGAAGAAAGCTGGAGAAACACCAACTTTTGTTGCTGAGTTGCAGAAGCATGCCTGCAGTAAACAATGCAATAGGGCTTGAGCAGGAAAAGAACAGGATTTTGCTCTAACTGATCCAGCTGTAGCCATATGTGCCTCCTTATAAGAGGCAAGGTAAACAGCATCTGCCTTTGGAATCTCTAATGCAACATGCATGAACAGCAAAACACAGAGACAATGGGAGAACAGACAAGCCTCACTAGCCCTCCCCTCCACGCATGTTAAAACAGCACACATTTATAAGCTTGGCACAAAAATGGATATTATTAGAAAAGTAGAGACTGGTGGAAAAAAAAGAATCATCCCTGGATGTCTTTTGGAAGAAGCCTTGAAGTGGACTCTAAGGCCATTTCCGCACTAGCCTTTTACAGCGCTATGATTCCACTTTCAACATCCTCTGGAATCCTGGAGTTTGCAGTTTCGGGAGGGGTGGCTGGCCCCTCCCGAAACTGCAAACTCCAGGATTCCAGAGGATGTTGAAAGTGGAATCATAGTGCTATAAAAGGCTAGTGCAGAAATGGCTTAAGACTCCTAATGTTGTTTTTTTATACTAATGCTTTTCTGACCTTGTTGTTTCATTTCACATGTGCATATCTTTACTTCTGAATAAAAAGTCTGTTGAAACACATCCAAGCTGCTCTTATTTGTGGTGTAGGAACCTACCCCTATTCTTGCCATGTCACTTCTGCCTTTCGTATCCAAATTCCAATTAAAGAAGTACTGCCCAGGAACATATCCACTTCATTAACTAAAGTATACCTGTATGTAGAATCAGGAACACGATGCACTAGGACTGTGTGAAGTTTGAGGCACCTTAAGTAGTCCTAAAAGTATAGAGGAAAAGGAAATGGATCTTTAATGAAATCCACAAGCCCTAGATTCTTCCATTTCAGGCAAATGATCTTCTACCAATTAACCTTCTGGAGGTAGTAGCTAAGAGGGCCATCATAGAAGGGCTCCCCTGCAATTCAAGAACTGACTCTAATTTAATCCCAGGATATTGCATTGACACGACATCGTGTGCCAGTGATACTGGCAGAAAAGCAGACACTATCACAGCATAACAATGTCATTAGAAAGCCATTCTATTTCACAGAAATGGACAGAGCACAGACACAGTTACAGGAAGAACAAGATTAAGACTGGATGTGCTGATGGGAAAAGGAGGATGTCCACAGATGTAGAAGTACATATCTGTATCATCAATAAAAATCACTATAAATTACATTGTTAAGGCATGCCGGATCAGTCATGCAGATGTTTACGTATATATTGTCCCTTAAAATTCCTTTGAAATGTAGACTGAGTGAAGATGTAATGAGATAAGGGCTGAGTTTGTGAATAACAGTAAACCAAGAATCCTGGCTTAATCCACCTTGATGTAAGAAAGCTGCATGCTAGCACATGCACTCTGTTCACATTCATTTTAATTCTTTTCATGTGACACTGGAAACAAACCAGAAGGAGGAGAGTTTCACTTGACATCTGAATCCAGGATTATGGTTATGCTCAAAGAAACCAAAAATGTAAACCCAGTTTTATTGTGTAGTTTCTCATTGTCTTGTGGTTCACTGAACCATAATCCTGGGTTTCAATGGCATGCATATTGTTTCCCTGCTCTTAAAAAGGGGCTACATGAATTTCATTCAATTTGATTTTTAAATAAGAATGTTCTGAAATTCATATATTTCTTCATAAGGAACAGAAAATAAAAAATAACATGAGGGTTGTTTTTGAAATGACTGTGGGAGAAAGCCAAACTGATAGTTAAATTTATCCATCCAGGAAAAAGATCTTGAGGACTTAGATCTTAAATGTCTGGCACTGAATCCCTCTGCATTCAACCATGTTTGTGGTTGCCAACCCTCATTTCTTCCTTCTCTAAGAGGCTCCTTATCTTTAACAACTACAAGGTTGGCAGGTAGAACATAGCCTTCTCCACACTGTCATTTTTGTGACAGAAAAGGAAAACCCAAGAAATATCACACTTCTGAAAAAGTAGAGCACTTTTCTCCCAACTAAGGAGAGCTACACATTAAATGAGAACAAAAGAACGGGGAAAATGTTGCACAGGCTTGCAGGAAATGAAGTGCACCCTTAATAGCATTTCCCCTATTTGTTTAAGAATACCAACACAATTAAGGGTGAATTTCAAACAAATCATCAAGTGTTAGAGGCTGGTTTCTAGGGAGTTATTTCTATAACAAAAATATACTTAATGCTTTAATTATAGAGGCTCTGTGAACAATTTTTAATAAGTACGCAGCTGTTTGAAGGAAACCAGGCTTTTAAAATGCATTTTAGAGGGTACCTTTGGTTAGGATCATCTTTCCTTTTCCTTCTTAAAAATGCATGTGTATACACACACACACACACACACACTAAAAAAAATTACAAGTCTATTTGCCTAAGTTTATAAGAGCGATGAATGAAACCACTGCATAATAATGAGTAGATATCTTCGAAAAGGAAGGAAGGAAGGAAGGAAGGAAGGAAGGAAGGAAGGAAGGAATCAAATATCATAGGTTAAAAAAAGTTTTAAAAAAGCCATATTTGCTACATTTGATTCAATAGGAGCCACAGCCAATCCCAGCTTTCTTTAATGAATACACTTATATATTCATTACATTACATTCACAGATAGACAGCAGTTCTCTGATTTCTCCAGCATCAAGAGGCGCCATGGCAAGACCTCCTTGTAGATGGTGATGTTGCTGAGAAGAAGGGAAGGACACTCACAGCCTTCCTTAAGCTGTCTATCCCACGGCAGTGGTGATTCTTCAGATCACCTCTTGTACAGTGCCCTGGTTCTCAGAATCTCTCAGAGCTTGACCATGAAATAGGCAGCTTGAAACTGAGCTCTGGAGGGTGTCCATTATGACTTTCTCTCACCATTTGTGTCATTGCATTGCATGCTACTACTCTCCTTCTCAGCTGCCCCTTCTCCTTTTCTGTGCTGGCATGCATGTGTGTTATTGCCTCCACTGCCACTTTTTTCTTCTCTCTCTCTTTTAGTACATTGGATTTTCCCCCCCACAGTAAGACATTTATTGCATACATAACGTTACCAGCAAAAACAGGCAACAAACTTTCAGTACTTGATCACACTTGACAAATTGTTGGGAAGAATATGGAGGATTTCAAGGACTTTTACAAATAAAAGAAAGAAATAAGAAATAAAAGAAAGAATAAGAGAGAGAAAAAATTAGAAAAAAAAAGAAGGGAAATGACATTGGAAATAGACAAGGACTAGTCATAGACACTGATATGAGTGAACCATCTTTCCAAAAATGCATTTGTTTAAAGTTGGCATCTCTAAAATACATTTTCATGCATAGCTAAAGTAGTAAGATTTGCTAACCATTGAAGGATAGATGGTGAATGCTTATCTTTCCAACCTTGGAGTATAAGCTTTCTGCAGCAGTAAAAGCATGCAATGAAATTAACCTTCAGTTAAATTCCATGTCACAAGGACCATAATTTCAAATAAGTCTACACCTAGGAATGTGACAGACATTTGTATGCCAAAATTAACATGCAGTAGCACATTCAAGCCAAAAGGAATAACCACTGAATATGTCCATGTCATATGCCACAAGGAAGCATTATTTATATCACATCAACAATATTTATGCTTCTTTCTACAAAGGCAAAGTAGTACACCAGTACACCCCAGTCATTATAGGTCCACAGAGATTTTGAATATAGAAGCTAAGTCAGTTTTCTATTGGTTTATTCCATATTCCATTCAATTCTAACTATCTTCTTCTAGGTTAAGCCTGTGGGTATTAGGAAGGCCTGCCAAAGTCATTTTGCTATCCACGTTTCCCAAACTTGGCTTTGGCTCTGCCTGTAAACAAGTTTGTAAAGGTTTGTTTATCAAAGCTACATGCAAGACTGGATTAAGGTACGTGGGATCATGGAACAGGTCTGTATCTTTCAACATTTCACAGATGGAAATTGGAACATGTGGCCAAGCAACATCAGAGTGTGGTCAAGATGGCAAAAGTCATTAATAAGGAAGAAGACACAAGCCAGGAGAGGCTGCAACAGTTTGCTTTTGCTTGGGTCTGCTGGGATGGGAAAGATTCTGTCCCTTCCGCTCCTCTTCTCATTTAGGAATTAATTGACTGCAAACTACTTTTGCACTTTGAACTTACTTGGAAGCAACTGAGGTAAGCTGCAGATAAAGTGGGAAAGTGGAAGGAGAAGACAGAAACAGGAACATTTTAAAAGCAACTAAAAAGTGGGACAACAGAGTATTAATTAGGCCTGCCTCTGCCAAATTGGCACAGTTGGAGGGTATACAGTTTCAAAAGCAGGGGCTTGTTTTGAGCCACATGGATGACCCACTCTAGAAAGTGTGATATAGAAATGAGATAACAAAGCAAAACATAACACTGTACAGTTCAAGAGACAGCAGTAAAAAAATCTTCATGCCTGAATCCATTTCCAGCCTTACAATTTGGATAAATCTGACACCCTGAACCCCAACACACAAGCAATACAGATTATATATTAAACATTGAGAGTTTAACTTATAAAGAAGAAGAGGGAGCAAATATACTTTCTTTCCCCCTTCTGCAATGGGCTCCCAGGGCCTGAAACGACTGCACCAGTTGAACTCTGACTTTGTGTCTTACTTTTAGCATCCAACACCAGACATCCTTCCTTGCCCGGGTGTATGGCTCTTGCTCACTGAGTTCAGTAGCACCTTTCAGTATACATGCATGGGATTGGAGAGTTAAGCATACACTTAAAATGTATGTACATTTAGAGGAACTAAAACCAAATTTTCCTTTCTGCCTTAAAAAGAAAAGCTCTCAGGCATCTAGTAGTGTCTTCTTTAGAGAAATAGAATAAATATTACTCATGGGATCAAGATTTTTCTGCTCCATCACCCTTGCATCATCCTTTATCCTCTATGATTTTTAATCTGTGGCCGCAAAGTCCCAAAAGGCAAATCGGTTAGTTTCCACACTTGCTGCTCAGTGACATTCTTCTAATTTACTCAAACTGATGTTTTTATTATATGCAAATCTTAATTCATATATGTAAACATATTCTAAGTTGAGCCTGCCTTTTGCCTGGTGCAATTTCATATTGTACCAATTAAAGAAATTAATAGGAATCGGTGGTATGTATTTGTAGAGAATTTCCCAAGAAGATTTTTATATGGGCTCAAAGCAAAGAATGAGGAGAATACTAAGAAAAGGTTCTCGGTCACATTATGTATGTCATTCACAGGTTTGTACTCATCTGTTTAGCTTCATCTTTCTGTCTCTGCATTACATCACATCTGCTTATTTGCCCATCAACATGCTGAATTTCCTCCAAGCAATAAATATTGTTGGCTTAACAGTCAGAGTACTTTCTGTAAAGATGACATTTGAGGAACAGTTAGAAAATGTTGAGATGGTGAGCAGCAGATTTTCATTATTAAATGGTGTCCTGGAAGAGGTCAGGTGGAGGTTGGGGAGAGTGATGGGTTTAAAATTTACATGGAGCCCTCTACTAGCTGTTTGGGCATACCCAGAGCTTGAGAGAGTTACTTTTATGGACCACAAACCCAGAATCCCTCATCAGAATGCCCATGATGCCAAGAGGATTCTGAGAACAATCATACAAAGAAGTAAATTTCCCATACCCTGGGCCATATCTAAAAGAAAGGCCACTATGGAAGCTTGTCCAAAAAAGATGCTTTGTTTTGTGCAATGAGATGCTGTGCTTTGCACAGAAAGATGGCTGGCTGCAAGTGTAGCCCACCTATCCATCCAGTTCACAGTGTAATGCCTTCTGATATGATCCCAGTACTACCCACATTGTTAAAAAAAACTACGGCTCTGCAGCGTTGTGAATAATTTAGATGACTCACTTCCCAACCACTCACCGCTGCCGCTTGATATAGGCCAGCAGGATTTGCCCAGAATTTGCACCAATGCAAGCACAATTTTGTGGGCTCTTAGCTTTTGCCCAGAGATGTTAAGTGCTGCTGCCAAACATGTGTTCCTCTCTTACTTTTCTGGACTGGGGTGTTGATGTCAGGTACATCCAGAAATGTTTGATATGCATATTGTCCAGAGAAGCCTCATTTCAGTGGAGGAGCAGGTTTGAACTACTTGCAACTCATGAAACCAAAGTCAAACCATCAACCACCGTATGTTGTGGCCCAACTAACAAGAACAGGAAGAACGTGTATCCTACAACTGCTCCAGTTTGGTAGGGATCGTCCCAATTAATTCTCTGTCATTTCACTTTTTCAGTTGCTTTTAAAATGTACCAGTTTCTCTCTCCTCCTTCCCCCTTCATCCTGAGCTTACTGCAATTGCTACAAACTGATTTCAAAATGCAAAAGTAGTTGGCACTCAATTAAATGAGTATGGTGGGAGGTGGAGAGGGAGCAGAATGTTGCTCTTCCCAGTTGGCTCAGGCCTTTTTTTGATTTCTGTGTTCTTCCTTACTAAAACTTTTGCCACCTTGACTCCACTCTGATGTTGATTGGCCAAACAAGTCTGTGAAATTGCTGGAGGTTGTGAAAAATGTCTTTGGGTTTTTTTTTTCTTCATTTGGACTGCAAAAATTAGCACACAGGGAAATCTCAAGCACACTGCTCGCCTGAAGGCATAGCTTTTGGGCTGTGCTGAGCTTGCTGAGGCACAGAAAGGACAGGGCTACAGCAGGAAAAAGTAGCCATGTGAAATACTTTTCATTGAAAATTAATGGGTCCTTCCCAATTTTTTTTGTGGGGGCGGGAGTTCTGTTTCTTTCACTTACTGGCATCTACTTCAAAACAAATAATCACAGCAGAATTACAAGGATTTGCTACTTTATTATATGTTTAACTTAACTTTTCTTTCTTTTTGTCCTCTTTAAAGGCTTCCCTCATAGCTGTCCTTCAAAAATTATCCCCAATGTGAAATGATCACAACTGAAGCATGGATGCCCAAACACAACTGATCGCTTTAGAAATGTAACACTGACTGATCTTCTTTTTGGACTCACTCACTTAACTGGTGATACTCTCAAGCCTTCCACAAACATATCAGAAGATGTGTTGGTGAGAATTATGACTGCAGCACTGATATATTATCAATGAAATCCCTTAAAAGATGGGGGAAGTGACTGCCTTGTTTATTTATTAACTTAAATTCCCAATCTGTCCCATCCTGAGGTACCAGAGCATGTACCAAAGCTAAAGGCAACCATCCACTGTTCAGCATTTCCTGAAAATAAAATGATGTAACCATCCAAAATATCCCAACCACAAGAATATAACAGAACAGCATTTATCTGAACTGCAGTGAATTGAATGTCAGCCACATATTTATATTTTAGTTCTGTTAGGTTGCAGTCCCATCACAATTGAAAGCAAGTTCCACTGAAACTTGGAGGCTTACCTCCAAGTAATCATGATTAGGAATGCATTCTTAGTCTTTGGGGTGGGGAGACAGGCAGAAATGTACATCAACAGACCCAATAAATAGTAGAATGAAATAAGTGCTCTCCCATTCCAAATCAACCATACCATGTGTCATCATTGTTCTCTTTGTTTGACATTAAACTAATAAATTCTAAACATTCTTTGGCTGTTAGGATACAAAAGGTTCCAAGGGAACATAGAAAAGTTCAGAATTTAGAAAAGTTACTTTTCTGGATGAAAATGTCCAGAATCTCCCAACCTGCATGACCACTGGCCATTGGCCGGATGAGGGATTCTGGGAGCTTTTGTTTAAAAAAAAAAAAGTAACTCTTCCAAGCTTTGTAAAAGTTAAAGAACAGTTTTGACTAAACCAAGCAGCAGCTAACTTCTACAGAATTCTGAATTTATGGCATATGTTTTACCATCTTGCCTGCAACTATTCAAGTAAAGGCATTGTGAGAATGGCAAGACTTTCTTGAACAATCCTTACTCCATTAACAGAAGTACCTCAAGAATCCATACGTTTTCTAATATTGTAAATGGGCAGAAGACAAAAGGAAATGAAAATGATACCTAGAGAGGCCCATGGGCTAGGAAGGATACGATCAGTGCCAGGAAACAACACAGCACCTTTAATCATTTCTCCCATGATGCAACCTACTGACCACATGTCAACTGAAAACAAAAAATGAAATGAAGGTAAACAAGAACACAGCAACAGAACAACAAATAAATGAGAAGATTTATCTGGGATTGGGTCAACAGAAAAGACATATATTCCTTGCTGCTATGGCACCAGGAAAGAATCATACCTGTTTGATTTGGGTCTCAGAGACCCCTATACCCTATGCAATTATAGCACCATCTTCCACTTTAACTGCTATGACAACATCCCATGGAATCATGGGATTTTCAGTTTAAGGAAGGGTATTTAGAATGCTCTAGTGCCACACCAAACTACAAACCCCATGGTTCCAGAAGATGTTGCCATGCCACCTAAAGAAGAATATAGTGTGGTGTGAAAGGTCCCCAAATCTGAAGCTTGAAAGCTCCTCTCCTTTGAAAACAGAATTAGAATCCCCCACAGCAACACACATGCCTATCATGGCATCCATCCATTTGTCTTAGAACATTCCTGCATCACCTTCCCGTTGAGAAGTAGCAGAGATAGTTGCTGGAAGTAGTGGCCAGCAAGGTGGCATGGGAGCCAAGCTAAGGGAACAAGAGAAAGTAAAGCAGGCAATGATTCCTTCTTTTGCCTTCAGATGCATATCTCAAAGTATGTTCATGTGAACCCAACTTTAGAAGCCTAGTACTTATCATTTTACTCTTTGCCTATTGCTTACCTAACATTTATACCTATGAACAGATACTGTGATCAGCTTTTAAAGGAGCATTCCCATGTAGATCTCCATTAATCATCATGCACCAAGATATTTCTGAAGTCATAGAATTTCAGTGGAGTGAAGGTTAGCACTATGGCTAGCACTGGATTACCAATGTGGTTAGGCTAAGGGTTAGGGCTAGGGTTAACAGTAGAGTTCAGTATGCAATTCCTGCATTCATTCAACTCATTGAGGATTCCAGTACCCTCCCAAATTTGTCCAAACTACTGACAGTATGTCACTTTTGTTTCACTGCATCATGGTTCACAAAAACTAGAATTTTTTTTTTGTCCAAATAGAATACACTGGCTGGTTTTTATTTAAAGTATCAAAATAGTTATTAAAAAGCAATAAATGTGTTAATAAATTTGTGGGGATTATTTTGGTCCTGACTGTGTTGCTGTTGATAAAACAAAAACTGTACATGTCTGATTTTTTTAACTTTTCAGGTGAAAATATCATAGCATGCCTACATTGTAGATAAACATGATTTTGGGGGACTCAAAGATACCCTCCCTGGTGCATGATGGTTAAAATGTAGCATTGCACCCTCCAGATACTGGAGCACGTGATTAACACCCAACCCCTTGGCTACAAAAGGTTTCATTTCTACTGAGAAGGAGATTCTGTTCCCCAAGCAAGCATACTTCTCTGTGTTAAAGTCGCCCATTTTCAGAAACAGAATGACCCTGTCATTTGAGCTATAGTAATTTCTATGAGCTAAAAAGATGGATTGCATTAGATTTGCCAGATGGGGGAAGTTGTGGGCAGAAGAGAGATTAAAAGTTGCTTATGATGGAGGAGCAGGTTAATTTTAATTGTTAATTGTGCCTATACTTGCCTACATGCACAAGGGTAATGCAGCATGAAAGAGAAGGAAGGAAGGAGGGAAGGAAGGAAGGAAGGAAGGAAGGAAGGAAGGAAGGAAGGAAGGAAGAAAGAAAGAAAGAAAGAAAGAAAGAAAGAAAGAAAGAAAGAAAGAAAAGATTTTAGTTAACTGAATAAGACCTAAGGCTAGCTGTGTATGCCACTATGGTTCTTCATTATAATTGAATGACTAATTTAAAAATATAGGTCCCATCTGCATTCTTATAACCATATTAAGTTTCTATTCTAAGGAATCTTTATTTTCTGAAGGGATATGCAAAGCATCTTCCTTTTTTTAGCCTGTATCACAGAAAGTACTGTTCTTCCTTGGATACTAAACTGCAGTTATGTGAGCAAGATACTCAGCAAAGCAGAGTCACTTCTTTAAACATTCAACTGAAAACCCATTTATTTGCTGTGGCAACACTTTCTGGAATTTATGAGCACATGGCCACTGCATCTTGACAAAGACAAATTTAGAACAGGAATTAAAGGATGTATATCTAGATACAATGGAGTAAGAAAGCACCCCAACCTTGGTGAAATCAAGAGCTTGGCAAAGTTACCTGGGGGTGGTATAGTTCTCAGAATATCCCAGACAGACAGACAGTGGCTGGGGATTCTGTTTGCTGTAGACAACAAAAAATAACTTTACCAAGTTCTGTTGTAATCCTACCCTATTGTTCATACTGGAAGATAGTGTAAATACTATAATTTTAATTTTTCCCCTTTTCTTTCCATTAATGAAAAGAATGAACTCTTGATCTGCTTTGGGGGTGACTAACCAAGAGAGATATCTTGGAGTCATGGAAGATTGCTCAGTGAAAACATTACCTCGTTGTACATCTATGAGAAAGGGAAAAAAGTTGCATATGAGAGATTATTAGAAAAACAAGAGAAAGTAAAGTAGGCAATATTATCGTGCCTTTAAAAAAAAAAGAAAAAATGGCAGAACTGGATTGCCTGTACTCTTTTAGCCATTCGAATATGGCATATTTCAACTGGCAAAAGTAAAGAAAAGGGCAGTAAGAATGATCAAGGTGTAGGAGCATTTTCTGTACATGGGAGGCACCAACAAACCATGGTCTGAGCAGGGTGGGACGACTGTCCCACTCTGCTCGGATTAAGGTCTACCATCAATGATGTGCTGTGGATGAAGTGCTGTGGATGTAGCATATCTCGATTTCAGTAAGGCCTTTGACAAAGTTCCCCATGACATTCTTGCATCGAAGCTAGTAAAATGTGGGCTGGACAGGGCTACCGTTAGTTGGATTTGTAATTGGTTAACCGGCCGAACCCAAAGGGTGTTCACCAATGGCTGCTTTTCGTCCTGGAGAGAAGTGACTAGCAGGGTGCCACAGGGTTCTGTCCTAGGCCCAGTGGTGTTCAATATTTTTATCAATGACTTGGATGAAGGAATAGAGGGCATGCTGATCAAATTTGCAGATGACACCAAATTGGGAGGGGTTGCTAATACGCCAGAGGACAGGATCAAAATTCAAAATGACCTGGATAGATTGGAGAGCTGGGCCAGGGCGAACAAAATGAAATTCAACAGAGAGAAATGTAAGGTCCTACACTTAGGCAGAAATAATGGAATCCACAAATATAGGATGGGGGACACGTGGCTGGATAGCAGTACGTGTGAAAGGGATCTAGGAGTCTTCATAGACCACAAGCTGAACATGAGTCAGCAGTGTGATGCGGCAGCCAAGAAAGCCAATGCAATTCTTGGCTGCATCAATAGGAGTATGGTGTCTAGATCGAGGGAGGTACTGGTACCACTCTACTCTGCTTTGGTTAGACCCCATCTTGAATACTGTGTCCAGTTCTGGGCACCCCAATTCAAGAAGGATATTGACAAGCTGGAGAAAGTCCAGAGGAGGGCGACCAAAATGGTGAGAGGCCTGGAAGCCATGCCCTATGAGGATAGACTTAGAGAGCTGGGTATGTTTAGTCTGCAGAAGAGGAGGTTAAGAGGGGACATGATAGCCATGTTTAAATATTTGAAGGGATGCCACGTAGAGGAAGGAGGGGACTTGTTTTCTGCTGCTCCAGAGACCAGGACAAGGAGCAATGGATTCAAGCTGCAGGAAAGGAGATTCCACCTGAACCTCAGGAAGAACTTCCTGACAGTCAGGGCTGTCCGGCAGTGGAATATGCTGCCTCGGAGTGTAGTGGAGTCTCCTTCCTTGGAGGTTTTTAAGCACAGGCTTGATGGCCATCTGTCGGGATTGATTTGAGGTTGTTCCTGCATGGCAGGGGGTTGGACTGGATGGCCTGTGTGGTCTCTTCCAACTCTGAATTTCTATGATTCTATGATTCTATCAATGATGTAAAGGATAAGGCAGGAATGGAACTGCCAGTTAGCCTCCCCATGTGGTCCAGAAGATCTCCACAAAAATTGAAATAAAAAATGGCCATTGTGTGTGTGTGTGTGTGTGCGCGCGCGCGCGCACATGTACAGAAATGAATGGAGTATACATTCATGTCTGAATGGTCTATCTGAATAATGGGAGAAGGAGTGAAGGGAAAGGTCAGAGGCTGACCATAAGACTAAAATAAGGTACAGCCATGCTAAAGGAAAAGTATTTTGAAACAAGGAAACATTTAGAAGCTACAGAGTTATCTGAGCTCTTAGGAATCTCAAGGAAAAGCAGATTAAGCATTACCAGAGCATTCTGACTAACTGGCACATAACAATCTGAAATGTAAGGAAAAGATTCAACGTAGTTTGTATGTGGTTCTTGCTTGGTAATTTTCTATTGTGACTTGATGCTTGTTGTTTCATAACTGGTGAAACATATCCCCAGTATCCTATGATTTACTATATGTTTTCAAAAACTGATATAAATGGTAAGTCATATGTTTGCTTTGGTACCAAATTGCTCATTTCACATGCTGACATCTGGACTGGCACTGTGTCATTAGGTAAACTGCTGTTTTCAATTCACTATGCCTCCATTCTTGAACCTCAAACCAGGCAAGTTTCCCCTTCAGGGACCATGTCCACTTTATCCTGTTCTGTTCCCAACTTTCTGCTGGCAGACATCCTCTAAGGTTCTTCACCAGAGGAAATGATGCCCTTGAGATCAAAAGGGTTCTGTCCCCCTGGGCTAATGCACCAGGAGCACTGTAATGGGGTGAGGAACCATAGCTAAGAGAAGTCAAGATATAGATTCAAGAAAAGGATGGGACATAGAGATACATGAGCCCACTCCATCTTTTCATAAAGCTACAACTCAGGTTCCCCCAGTGAAATTGACCAGCAGTTGATTCACAACAAACAAAAGGGCACACCACTCTAAAACCATGGGATTCTATTCTGGAATTTACTGCCATAAAAGGTGGTCATTTCAGTTCACTTAAACTGGCTTTTAAAAAGCCACACTGAATACAAGGAGCACCCAGATTCAGAAGCATAAATGCTAGCTGTTAAAAGTAAATACTATGGGAGAAATGATGACCAAAAATATTATTCCCAGCTACTAATATTTCTTTTTGAACTACAGCTCCCAGAATTTCCTAACCAGCACAGCCAGGGGTTCTGGCCATTGTCATACCAAAATGAAGTGCTGCCAAACTTGCTACCTAAAGCCCAACAGATACCGTTGAGCATGTTGCAGATCTTGTAGATAGATTTTCACAGTTTTGGAGTGAGGGGTATCATTTTCAGAGGCAGGAGCAGGGGGACAGTCTTGCCAGTTCAGATCACCACTAATTATTTGTAATGATTACTTGTCATTGGTGCCTCTGGTGAAAGCAAGGTTTAAAAGATAAAGAAAAACAGATATCTTTTAAAAACCCTAGTGAACATCTTGATAGGGAAAGCTACCTTAGAATTATAGATGTAAAGAAAACTCTTTAAATTACTGATTTTCAGCAAGAAATGCAAAAAAGACTGTTGAGAGTTCATTAATTCTCATGAGACTCCTCGGCTCCATCATAAGACAAAGATTTCCCCCTCCCACATTAAGGTTTCCACAATTTGTGCAAAATATCTCTGTGCAAAGCCAGCAACTTCCCCCCTTTTTGGAGCAAAGTATACAAACATGGCAAAGACACTAGGGCTGGCTGATTGATCAAAAAAGATGTAAACAATACACCTGATGAGTCTAATTTCCAAAAGGCCATGGAACAAGGCAGCAACTATGGCAGTTTAGCAACACAGTATGTGTAACTTGCTCTGTTTGCATAAAAAAATTCGTCTCACAAATGTGAAAATGTTAATTGACATCAACTGAAAATATCTCATCTTCTCACAGGCAAGGGGATAAAATACTATGATTTCTTTTTACACATTTGAAACTGAGATTATCAATATTCTGTACAATCAGTCACTGGGGTTCTATTCTCCTTAATCCAGGAAGGTTTGGACCACTTGTTCCTCAAGTCTCTTCTAGGGGCATTTCCACGCTCAACTGTTATAGTGCTATTATTCCATTTTCAACATCCTATGGAATCCTGGGGTTTGCAGTTTAGGGAGGGGCCTTTGCGGTCCCTCCCTAAACTGCAAACCTCAGGATTCCATAGGATGTTGAAAGTGGAATAATAGCACTATAACAGACTAGTGCTCTATGGTTTGGGTACTATTTTCTTCTAATAGTGTGATCACATTCAAATCCAGAATTAGAGGAGAAAGGTTTTAGAAGGAGGTCAAGTTTCGTTCACTACATTCTTTGCATTCATTCACATTTATACCTGTGTGGACACTGGAATTATTTTAATCAACTTCATATAGTCGCCTTGTCCTCTAAGCACAAATATATCAAGCCTGTGCAAATCTTGAGCAGACTGGGTTTAGGTTCCCCTGCTATCACCTAGCATATCCATAACTTTATTGTCACAAAGGTCTGGCTGCTCATGTGGCAGCAAAACAGAAATTCTGAAGAACAAAACAGCAACTCCTTTTTGTTTTCTGCAAGGTGAAATCACTTTAGAAACACCGTGCAGTTATGTCTTCATCCATTCCCAATTCATTTGTGTCCATAAGAAATGTTCCCTTATTACTTTCTTTGTGCTGATATTTATGGAATAAATTTAATAATTATGGACACTCAATTAATTATTCATTGCATTGTTCCAGTATTGATCTTTTTATTGCTTTTTTATTTTTAACCCTGAACACTGCCAATGAAAATGTCCTAGCCAGGGAGGTTCATCTAATTTCTTCTTCAGTGACTTTCTTTGGTTATGTAAAGGTTTTTCTTTTGACAGTCATCTGACTTCTTAGATTCTTAGCTTTGAAAAATATTCTTAACTAGTGGAGCAGGGAAGCACAAGAGGAGGTCATGCCAGAACTGAAGTGGCTTCACAGGACTTTGTAGCATAGTAAGAAATCTTCAGGCAAATGAGAGGAAATTGGCAGTACCAGCACCAAATTGACATCTGTCTTTTACTGTCCTTTGTCCCCAGTCAAGAAGGGGAGTGGCCTCTGCCTACATTGAGATAATTTCAGACCGTCCCAACCGACAACAGAATGTCTGACAAAATGTAGGCCTGTGACTGTAACATCATCACTTTTCTTCTCCTCTATGATTTTTAACATCTCTGCCTGATTAAGACGGCACTGAAGCTTACATGAGGTATTTTGTCCTGTTTAGTTGGCCTAATAAAGGTTCTACTGTTTTGCAGATTTTGGATTTTGTTGCATCATTGTTGTTGTTTGCAGCCTTTGAACACCTCATCAAACACACACACACTTACGAAAATGAGAACTGCTACTCCTCTAGAGGAAGTTGTGCTTCCTCCACAACTTGTTCTAGGGAAAGAAAACCTCCCATTCCTTAACTTCCCTTCACAAGTACAAATGGTCTTCTTGTAACTTCTGGATTCATATGGAGGGGCTGGTGAGGTTCCTGGAGGACTATGAGTCTGGAAAATTGCTCCCTGGACTAGGAACACAATTATTCACAAATAGTTTTGGTAGCATTCTACTTGGTGCAGGAGAGATGAATATTACTGCGCAGTTCTCCAAAGTTATTTTCACTTGGCTGTCTTTTGAGGAATTATTCTTTACAAAAATACACACTTTTTTTTCCCCACAGAAAAGTTATTTGTATTTCACCACCCAATAATTCCCTGCAAGACTGCAAAGTAAAAAGAATCTTTGTTGCCCCTTTGTTCTTTTCAGCAGGGGGCTGTCAAATTTCAAGGGACACATTACTCTATCAGGAAACAGACTGTAACCAATGTTCTTTCCATCCCTGCTCTAGACCTCTACAGCTTGCCTACCCCTGTCTTAGACTATCAAACAAAAACAAAATATGCCTCAGTATAATAAAATAAATATGCCTCAATATGTAATACAAGTATCAATACCTATTTGTCATGACGGCTACATGTTACTTCCAGGTTCAGAAGCAATAGCTTTCTGATTACTAGATGCTGGGGGACAACAGCAGAAGATATGATTCTTCCCATGTGCTCGTACCATGGGCTCCCCGTAAGCAAATGACTGGTCATTGTAAACAACAAGGTGATGGACTACACAGTCCTTTGGTCTGTTGCAGCACAGCTCTGACATTATTTTGATAATCTATACCCTCATCTCATTGTGAAGGTGGAATTCAGTATTCTTACAGGATAAAAACCACAAAATTGCACTTCTTGGGAAAATGCAGTATTGGTCATTGCCATCCTCCACTCAAGCCATTTTAGTACAATTGTGGGGAGAATGAGTACTAAGCAGAATATGGCTACACAAGATTGATGGTCTTATAATATCACTGATGGCAAGCAAAATGGCATGGCACTCTATATCAATTTTCAAGCATTTTTTTAAAATTAAGTGCTTTATAAATCAATAATTCCTTTAAAAATTATCTCACGTCCACAAAACACTGCCCTCTCTGCAACAACGTCCCATCATTTCATAAACATTTTTCATTTCTCTCTCCACCTCCAAACTATTTAGAGCATTGAGAAAGCTCTCCACATCCTCAGTACATGAAGAAAGCCATTATACTTAGCTCTAGAGGGGCTTTGATAATGCTAAATAGAATATACATAGGCAGGGAGCAGTGTGGCTCTCTGATGGTAATTGAAATATTTTCCATATTAATTAGGGCCTATGAACTTCCAGATGTTTTGGACTTCAACTTCCATAACCCCAGATCATTGGCCATGCTAACTAGGGTCCTTTTCACACGCGGGCAGCAGAACGGGGCAAGCCATGCCAAAACGGGGCTTACCTTGTTCCGTCGCCGCATGGAGCAGCGCATTTCGCTGCTCTACACGCAGCAGTGTCCCGCAGCGTCCTCGGCGCCTGGCAGCACCCAAAATGGCGGATTTTGACTGGTGGAGCCTCTCTACCAATCAGAGAAGCTCGCCAGCCAGAAATCCCGCCCCCTGCCCGATCTGCAGGGACGCCCTTTCGCGCGTCCGTAAATCCATACGGGCGCTGCGACAGGGCTGGACGGGGCTGGATGCCCCGTGCCTTTGAAAAACCACATAAAATGTGGTTTTTCAAAAGCACGCGGTGGCGCCACTTGCGGGTGCCCGACCATGGATTGGCATATGGATTTACTCACAAGTAATCCACCCCAATTCGCGTAACGGTGTAGACGACCTCCGTGGAGGTCAATCTACACCGTTTTTTTAACCGCATGTGAAAAGGGCCTAGGTCTTATGAGAGCTGAAGACATCTGGAGGTCCAACAGTTAAAAACCATTGAATTACAGAGCACAATTAGCATCATATGAGTTTTTCCTAGGTTACTTTTTAAGTCATACAGCTTGATCTACAGGACCATAAGTATGGTAGATAGCATTAATCAGTGTTGTAACAGGGTCTCCAAGCACACACACAGCTTTTTTTTCCTGCAAAGATGACAATTATAATGCACTGATACATTGCAGACAGGGGAAGTATGTAATGCATGATACATTGCCTTTGGGATAAACGGACCACATGTATACAAATAAATAAAGAAGAATCATGCTTTGAAATGCACTAACATGACGCTTTCTCACATCAGTACCCACAAAAATATAAAGGAGCAAAGTTGTGTTGTCTTTTTAAGAAAGTTAAACAATACATTTTAGCATTTACTTCATTTAAATGCAACACAGAGATGCCACTGCCCAAACTGTAATCTTGAAGGCTTCAGGTTGGGGTACCTGTACATATAATAGAGGACATCCATATGGTTCTCACCTTGCTATCATGGAAGTGATCAGGGAAATCCTTGCAAATAAAAGAGTTGTGAGTGCACACTGGTGAAACTTGTATCATTAGGAGCTAAGCAACTGTGAGAGAGGATCACAACAGCACTTTTAACTTGGGCAATAATACTTTTAACTTGATGGGTGAACACTGTAGTCAGAGACAGTCCTTCCACATTAGTGATGTTATTCCTCATGGGTTTTCACGGATAGCTACTCCTTACAGATATGTTGTTGCATGATCATTCAGGTGTATCTAATTTTTAAATGAAAGCCCTATACATCAGATAGTCTATCATCCTATCTTTCATTCAGTATTCAACCCTACATCCCCTGCAGTAGGACAGAGAGAAATGACTTTAGCATGTTGGAAAAATTTACCCTATGTTCATCAGCAAAATGCAGCAAATATTAATTAGTGCTCATGACACTGTGTTTATCACACCAGCTGTCAAAGAACTCTGAAGCCAATTTATTAAAGTGTCTCTTCTCAGCTCACCGGTGGAAATCTCCCTTTTGTTCCTTATATATATATATAAAAAAAGATATAATGCAAATGTGTGGTTTCTTCTGTCCTTGTTAGTATAAATGCATTCCTCATTTGATCACCTCAAAAGCTATGTAGGACTTTTTTTTTATAAGACAGCAGTTGTTTTCATTTTCTAATATTACTTTTACCAACCCAGGAGATGGTAAAAGGAATATCATCAAAGCTAAAATGAACAAGACAGAGCAGGGTTTGGTGGTAAGCAGAGTTTTGTTAATGATAGAGATGTCATGCACAAAAAAGGGGAAAGCTCATTCTGGAAATCTGACTAGGACATCCATTTCTAGGAAGCTTCAGAGGACTGCTGGAGGTCTGCTACTCAACAAATGGATAAGTCAAAACATTCAGAATAAAATGTTGTATCGACCCATCTCGAGAGTCTATACAGCATTTAGGCGGACCCAGACTAATGATGCATTAGCAAGCAAAAGATTATGATGTCACCACAAACATCAAAAATAAAAATTATGATTTTCAAAAACATTTAGCCAAAAAGGGAAGGGGACAGGAAAGATTTAAAGGAACAAATGGGCTGTTTTCTTAAAAGCAAAATCAATATGAAAAATCTTACAAGTTTGTAAATGGTGGTTGGTTCTTCTGTACAAGAAAAAAAAATGCTACTAACATCATCACTTGTCATATTGCTTTTTCTCCATTTGTCACTGTTTCCCAGGTTACTCCAATCATAATTACACACACCTCTTACAATCAGCTTTTTTGCTTCTGTCTTTGTACTCCGCTCATATATTGTTTGCTTAATAGGAAAAAGTCAGGGAAGAGGCTGCAGGGGATGGGAGAGAAACAATTCAATAAAGGCTGCAGCAAATGGCATAAGGATACAGTCCCTTCCTGGAAAGAGGATTTTGTGGCGCACCATTTCTCCCATAATGCATCCTACAGACCAAATATCCACTAGAACAGCAGAGACAGGGAAACGAAGAGAGAAAGGGAGGGGAAGGAAAAGTTAACTAAGACACTTTTGGCTCCTAAAGGAGGGGAAAAAGAGTAAGTTGATCAGAGAAAAGCAGCTTTATTGCACCTTCCACTGGATTTTTTTTTAAATGTAAAATACACATACACACAGATGTCATAAACAGAAGCAGAACCAAGGCCCATTATGCTAGAAACTTTGTCATTTCTATTCATTAAAAAAAAGTTTGTAATTACCATTTGTTTAAAGAAGGAATGCCCAAAGTTAAATATAACATGAGCCATAGATAAAGCCCTCAATGTTTAGGGTTAAAATCCTATACGGACTTACTTTGGAATTTCCTCCCCTATCAGGGGGACCATATCCCCTTTTGCAACACAACAAACACCCACCCTGATAATGTTTCAGCATCCTCTGAAAACCAAGCATTTGCTGATTTTTATACCTAGCTTAGAGCACAGTCCTAACTATCTATGACTGCCAAGGGCCATGTGAGCCAACACTGGTCCATTTGAAGTTGTGTTGAATACAAACCTTGCCAAGCTGCCAGGTATTTGGAAATGATGTAGGACTAAGACTTGCCATGACCAAACATTTTGCTGGCATTGTGACTATATCCTTTGATTTGATGAAGCTTAGATCTGGTGCAACTCAGCTCCAACCTTGCCCCATCCTTCCAGTCTTAGTCAGCAGACCACTTCTGCCATCAGAGAAGAAGTTTCTGCTACAAGACTCAACTCATCTTTGAGTTAAGACTCCACTGTTAGTGAGGGGTTTGAGGTGTTTTTAATTTTCCATTGTTTGACTTTTGTCTTTTAGTTTAGTTTGGTTTGGTTTGATTATGTTCTTACGTTCAGTTATTGCATCTGCATTTCAACCTTTGTTTTATTTAATTCTTCATATTAGTTTGAAACGTGTTAATGAAAGGGAATGATAATAAAGATAAAGAATAGGCCTCACTGAATTCAATGGGACTCAGCATGGATACATATAAGACTTGGCTTCTGGTATATTTGATTGCTCTTACGTGTATCAACTTCTGTGTGTTCATTCATTTAATGTTTTAACCAGGCCATTCGCTTTTGACAGTACCAATAAAAACAGCATCTCTTTTGTGCACATGTCTCCATTTACATGAGAAAACACCCAGGTCTAGAACAAAGCATGCAAATCTGAGTGTAGAGAGAAGATGGAAACTAATCTTTTGAAGTGGGTGGCTTAATTTCACATCAAGAGCAATCAAGTGATTTAAATCACCAGGGGGTTATTGCTGCTATCTTTTGAGAACACGTGAGAAAAGAATACAAATCTATGGTCCAGTTAATGCATTCTCCCTTACCCTCATACTTTTCTGGTGTGCCAGAAAGCATTACCTTCGCTGCAAGCTACATCCAGGTGTATGCAGCCTATGAAACATTCTACTGCAGGCTATATGACTGGAGTAGCCATTTGGGAGTGAAACTGTAGATCCCTGTTCCACTCATCAGCAGATGTGTAAGTAATGGTGTTGTCATAATGTTTTGTCTCCCAGCTGAACATGTAGATCAGCTAGGCACAGCTAAGTGTGTGGATCTTTCCCACTGTGATACTGCACTATCTCTGAGTGATGACTGAGTAGCAAAGTATACATGACTAGCTAAAGCATTGACCTGACACGTGCACCCACAAGAAATCCCATGGCTGTCCTCGTGCAGCTGTGAGTTTGTGTGAGGGAGGCTGACTACTGAGGGTTTCTCCTGTTTCATGTCATTCCTGCTTTAAAGGCCTTCTTCCCATGTATTCAGAAGATTGCACTGACTGAAATGTCTTTTTTGCAGATAGATGCACACAAAGATATCTCAGGACAAGTTGATCTGATAGACAGAAGCAATCCAAACTTGATATTTCAGTTACAGTTTTCCCCATCCCAAAAACTGTGTGTGGATGTTCTTTAACTGTAAGAAAAATGTGTGGGCATAATATAGAAAACCAAGACACCATCTCAAATGTGTCAAATTTATTAATTAAACACACTTGGGATGGTAACATCATTAGATTTTAGTTAAAACAATACTCTAAAACATTCAGTTGTGAAATCCCTTACTTAGGACATGCCCAGAATTTTAATTTTGCAGACCCTGGAGCTCTGAAAGTATTTGCAAAATGATTGGTTCTGTATGAGCAGCAACCAAATGTCAACAGTATTATAGCTAACCAATCCTTGGCTCTCAGGAGTAGAAACTGCAGTAGGAGCAAATACAAATAGATAACTTAAAGAAGGAGAAAGTATATTTAAAAAAAAGCAGGTGTTTCTGTCCCATCTGCTCTCCTTGTTCAGTTTTTGAATGCCAACTGTTTTGTAACCGATGATGTACCAGGTTATATGTAACTGTGTCTGCAGGGATCCTTCATAATGATGACGCAACACTTGAAATGAGGGGAGTCTAAAATGTCAAGTCCTGTCCAAGCCCCATCCCCACTCAAAAGTTTTGGCACTGGTTCAAGTAAAAAATCAAACTGAACTGTTCAGAGACTTCTCCACTTGCCACACTGCTACCCAAAAAGCCTACTACTCTTTTCACCCCTTGAAGTATTGGTCTAGGCAATTAGGAGATTTAGGAAATTGAGAAGAGAGTTCACTCCCAAGTCCCAAATTCCCTGAGAGAAACGTCATTCTTCATGTGTTTCCTGAGAAGGGAAATTTCATGTCTGGCATGTTTTGCATGATGGTGGTAAGCCCCAAGCCACATAATCCTCTTATCCAAATGATAACAGAGAGGTAGAAAGGGATGCCAGTTCACAACCCAGAGATTGGTACCATTAAATTGTCCTATGAGGCAGCCATAGATGCTCCTGTGTGTTCCATATCCAATCCAGTTGTCTGCCTCTCTCTTCCACTAACTGTAATGGCCTGGATTCCATGTGAACTACATAGCAGGTGCTAGAAGAGCCAGTTGACGAAATCAGAGTTTGAAAAGTCAGGATAACCTTTAGTTGCCCCACCTGCCACTGAAGTAGGAAAGAGTACGAGCCTGGTGGCCAGTGGCTTCCATATCAGTGGGATAGTGAATCCACTCCAGGTATTAATCTGAAACTTAAAGGAGCTATCAAGGTGCTGACTCCTATCCCAAGCCAGGTTCAGTACCATGGATGTTTGGATTTGTTTGGATCACTATGTGGAAGCCATCAGTTGCCTTTGTGTAAGGGTACAGGTACAATGATGCAATCCATTTGGAGCCTAGAAGTTTAAACAATATGGGATTCCAGTAGAGGGAAGGGACAGTTACACCTCTACAATAGTATACATGTTGGCCCCCTGAATGTTTATTTATAATAATCTTTCAGTTAATCAAACTAGATTGTTCTCTTTTTCTCTTCTCCCGCTTTTTCCCTTTCTTTAAATATAAACAAAACCAAACACCAACCAAGCAATTTCTTTCAGTTAAACAAAACGAAAGGGAAATGTTTCATTTGCGGGGAAAGGAGCAGAATGGTACTGGGGGAACAGGACAGCAAAAGCATGCCTGACATGGCGGAGCAGATTTTATTTTTAAAGGAAGAGGGCAATGGGGCAATCTGGGGTCTTTAGGAACAAGGTGCAGCAAAACGGTGGTAAAATAGATACAGCCTCCGTAAAGCCAGGTGCCAAGAGAAAATGAAAGCATGGAACTGGCCTTAAACAGGCAGGATGCACTGCTGAAAAGAATTTAAATAAAATTATACTAAGGTAATGCTTTTCTGAGGTTTAAGCAGATTTAAGGACTAGTTTAAAAAAGGTGATGTTTGAAAAACAAAATCCCTCCCTCTCCCTTTCTTTCTGAACACAAACTGTATGGTGCTATGCATTTCTCTAAGCTCATAGCCATGTGGATTAGGTGACAGTGAAGTTACAGGCAATAAAGTGTAAGTTTTACTCCTCTTCTAATGTAGGTTCCACTGACAAATATCTGTACTGCTAGGAAGAAAAAATACTGGATTACTCCTTGTTAAGTAATGGCACTCATATTTGCATATGCTTAGGGTATCAATGTGATGACTGCAGTTATCACACAAATAAAATAGTTGCTCTAATTTTCATGATTCCTTGGTGGGGTTTTCTTGGACACTTATCCCAAGGGATTCTTCATTCAGTTCAATGAAAGAGACTGGAACGTGGAACAATCCCACCCACTGAAGCCCATCCATCCAAGGATTCCTTGAGCTCAGAACAGACACACAAAGCCCTGTATCAAAGGAAGCATCTAAACCTCATTTTTCCTGCTATAACATTTCTGATTAAGAATATTTTAAAAGCATTTTCCCCTTAGTTACCAGCTACAATAAGAAAACTTTTACCTTAAGCTGATAATGACTACTAGAATGGCCTTCAGCACTAAGCAGGTCATTATAAATTAAGAAACATAAGGTGTGTTGTAAATGTGCCTGCATTACTGCCAAATTTAAATAACAAAGAAAATCAGGTTAGAATAGTTATCTAATTGCCAGCTCACAGATTGCAATCAGATGTTACTTAAAGAGCTGAAACATGGTAATTGGATTCCGCAAATGAAAATAAAAGACTCTGGAAGTGTCTTTGGATATTTAGCATAGAAAAAGTATCTTCATCTTAAAATTACTGGGAAAAGACTACTTGGACAGCAGTAATGGCAGTCTAATGCATTTAGCTCTACTGAATTATTTGCTTTTATTTTTGCACGAAGGCCTAGTCAGCCAATATTTATGCATCATTGACTTAATACAGTTCTACTGACTGGGTTTGCTTTTAAACATCACAAATAAACAGAATGCTTGACATGACGAGATTATTTGAACTCAAAATAATCCTCTCTTTCTCACTTCCTAACAGGTCAGTTTGATCAGAGAGGCACTGACAGCTACTGAGACATGTTCAACATTTTGTTTTTGACCTATAATATCCTAACTACTCAGGAACAGAACGCTAATGAGAACAGCTTCTACTCAGTCAGTGGTCAGTCAGCTCTTCATCTCTTTACAGAAGACCTTACTGATTGTCCTACAACCAATACATTGCTGTCACCTAATTTAGCAGAGGCTGGCATTTCAGCAGTGGCACCTGTAATTTAGAACACTTTTTTTCTATATACTTTTAAGGTTTTAAAAACTGTGTTGATTTTTAAATACCTGTTACAGACATAATTATTTACACATGTCTTCATGGCCAGTAAACTCTCTCACTCTGTCTATCAGTGACTGACATGTTTGTGTGTTATATTACTTTTAAAAACTTTTTAAATTCTTTTATACTATTTTCATATTGTATTATTAGGCTGAAATCCTGTGACTGCCCACTCTTCACAGAGCAGTCCATTACAGAAGTAGTTACACATTCTTTGCATTCACACAGGAAGGAGGAAGAGGAAGCAGAATTGGGAAGGAAAGCAGTAAACTCCAAGTAAACTCCAGTAAACTCCACCTGTTTTTTCAAGTGTATGGCTTCTAACACATATCTTTTTCTTTTTTTTACATAAACCACGCAAAAATTTCATCACATTAAGCAATACATTAATACCATAATAAATTAGAACATAATGGAGTTCTTAGTGTTTAAAAAAAAAAGAGCATTCCATATCAATATCACAGTACAGGTGTGATTTTTCACAACATCACCTTATGTGCACACCTGAGACCAAAGATTAAGGTTCAGTAGTTTGTATCATATTACTGTACCATCACAACGGTCTGGTGAAAGTGAAAGACACATGAACTGAAGAAAGCACCCAGGGAATAAACATAAAGTAGGCAAAGGGTAGTGCTGTGACTGAATGCTTTTTTGGTGGGGGCCTTGATCCCTCCAGACTGTTTTCAGGCCAAAAAGAAATGAACTGCTTGTCATGAACACTTTGAGGGTGATCTGCATTATTTAACACGAAGATTGATCATTTTTTTCAATACTAGTTTGAGGTTCTAAGGACAGAGAATTGTTCCTTGGACCTACTGCAGTTTCCCACCTTGGTGTAAAGACATTTTTGATAAGATATGATATTCTAATGCTGTGTTCATATCTGGACCTGTTGACCCTCATGTCCCATGGTCTTCTTCAGATACAGAAGGGAACTGCTGATGGAACACTGGCAAGTGTTGTCCATTGCAAAATATGTATTTCATTCTCAGGTGTTAAAGTTTCAATATACCAAGAAGGAATGTATTTAACTATGTTCTAGCTACTCCTTTATTTGGAAGCTCAGGTTTTAGACTGAACCATGTGCTGGGCTCATAACCTCTTTAAGGAAAAAAAAAAAACCTCTATAATGACAGGGTAGAATACTACAGGCAGTCTCCCTGCTCACTCCTGCTCCAAATCAACACATGATGAATTCCTGCCCTTCATGTACCTGTTAAAGGCACGGAAGTCCTGTCACATGAGAAATAGTTGCAATTTAACTAGAGCTCATTCCTTGGCTATGTTTTTAAATATTAAAGATTGATCCTGGCCACACCAAGGGATATTATAATTACAGTAGCTAATATACAGGCTGTTACAACCATGCAAGGGGGAGCTGGTGGTTCTCACGTGGAGCAGTGAATCTGCCCTGGATTTCGTCCAGACTAGAAACAAGCCACCCAAGGTGTTGAATTCCAAAATAATTTCAGCACTTTGGAGAGATCTTTTGCAGTTTTGCCTGAAATCTGGTTCACCATCTGACTAACATGGTGCTAACAAAGCTATGTTACTGGTCATCACTAGCACTAAGCCTGTTTCCCTCATGCAGATATGGACAGTCTGAAGAAGAGAGTTTGTATTATGCATAGAGTCTATCCACAATATAGAAAACTGGCTTGGAGTAAGTTTAGGAAAATGAGAATTCATTAAAAAGGGTTATAAATTCTGTTGCCTTCAAAAGATGTACAGTCCTAAGGGAACAATTCCTAATAGGCACCATGATTTAAATTGGGAGGGGACAGGTGACTCAGGCAGCATAGACTTTAGGCTGTAATTACTAATCACAGAATGGAAAAACAACTCTCATACTCCTGGTGAGCATGCTGTGTGGGGGATTTTGGGAATAATAGTCCAAAAAGTTATTTTTCCAAGCTGTGACACTAACTCTTAGAACTGTGACTAAGGAAAAGGGATCTGTAAGCTGTTTCTCTTTGGTTATGGTGAGCAGTTG